>JAVKPL010013777.1:0-76443 GCA_032173675.1 Gastrolobium villosum | reverse complement strand
TCTTAACCTTGTGGTCGTGGGTTCGGCCCCACGGTGGGTGCCAATGTTCTGTCCTGTGGACAGAGATGTTCAACCTTTATCAGGTTGATTGGTCGCTTTGGATCGTATAGCCTTGACTAGGGGTATCTATTGAGGAGATATCCCTATGCCTAGCTTGATCACTGCAAAGAATATGAATGTGGTGATAATGTGGTGAAAGTAATGAATCATGTGTGTTGTATCGTCAAGGAGCCCTCTTATTTATAGGGGCTGCCTCTGATTTGAATTGTGTAGCTGAGCTGTAATGGCGCGGGGCCATTATAGCCTTGTCGGCCGTTACTGGAGGTAACGTACCAAACGTTACGTCTCCATAACTACGGTCCGTTTCAGGTACCTATTGGGAATATTCGATGGAGTACTCCGGGTTGATGAGATGGGCCCATTAGTGTGGGCCTTCTTACCGGGTTGATGAGGTAAGCCGGCTCACGTGGGTCTTAGTCCGGGTTCATGACACAGATCCATAACATCGAGTTTAATAACATTGCCACTTACCCTAACGTTCAGTCACAGCCTTAAGAGCACATTTATTGTATTTTCAAGGTTAATTAACTATAATTTTTGAAAATCAATGAATAAGTCAATGAAAAAATCAAACTTATTCTAAAATGATTACAATTATTTTTAAAGGCACAAAACATTAATTATTCCATAAAAATAAGCTATATTATTAAAGGCAACTCCATCTAAGCCTCGATATTTGACAAGTGCTTTGTTCTTTGCGCGTAATCTCATTGGGGACTATAACAGCATCTGATCAATAATTATAGTAATTGCCATCTTAATTCACCCATAATGATGTTATCTATATAATTATGGAGGCCAATGGAAAAGAAAAGCACGCAATTGAAAGCTAAAAAGATCTAAACGATTTAGCAAAGCTACTTTTTTAGGTTAATTTTAGTACCACTTACCTCCAATTTTATAATCACTTTTATGTTACTCCTTTGTCGGGGCAATCACGATGATATATAGTACAGGAATTTCTTGGACGTTTATAATTTGGATTTGCATGCTAAACTATAAGGAAACGGTGATGAAGTTTTGTAGGTTAATTCGAACCGCTTGGCGCTTACCGCCTCTAATTTTATAAACACTTTTATGTTACTCATTTGACGGGGCAGTCACGCTGATACATAGGACAGGAATATCTTGGACGTTTATAATTTGGACTTTGCATGCTAAACGATAAGGAAACGGTGATGAAGTTGACTTCCACTTTATCAATCATATATGGAGTTTAAAAGATTGATGAGTTGATCGCAAAAAAATAAATAAATAAATTTAATACCTGCAAAAAGAAAAAAAAAAAAAGAAAGAAAAGATTGATGGGCTTGTTAAAATTGATTGTATCTATATTAGAGAATTTAGAATATAAATAATTAATATAATCACGTATTTTTGTAAGACATATTTGATAACAACTAATATCTTTTTTGAAATTTGATATTAATAAACTGAAAGAATAGTAACATTTAACTTTAACGGAGAGAAAGAATTTATCTCATTATTTAACTGATTAATCAAATTGAGACAGGTACGAAACAAATATAATATATGTAACAGATCACAAATAGAAATTGCAGTAATTAAAAATATTCAAATAGAATACGATTAACTTTATGGTTGACTTGTCTACTAAAAAAAACTTTATGGTTGACTTAATATTGTTCTGTTCTGTGTTACTCTTTCCTTGGTGCCAAAAATATATACATAAGTACTCCTTAATTGTGAACTAATAAATATGATATTAGTGCTAATGAATGAAAAATTGTTTCAAAATTTTGAAAATATATACTTGATATAAGTAGACACTTGATTTATGTATTTCTAACGTCTTTTTTTATAAGTATTTGCTCATTATATTCAAAATGATAAAAATTGGACATTCAAATGACGAATTTGCTTTTTTGTCATATTTTATGTTTACTTCACTATTATCCTTACATTGACCAATAGAAATTTGGGGATTCCGTCGGGAAAGAAACTAATTAATTAATTTTTTTTTTTCAAAACAAAAAATAGTAATTATTTTTATAACATGTAGTTGAAACCTTATAAATATTAATTTGCATATCTTATATTTGCACAATTGGATGTCACTTTTTCAATATACAATATTATAAATTAAATATTAAACATTAAAAAAAACTAAACTTTAATCGTTATAAGAAACTATAAATAGTTTGACAATAAAATAATGATAAAATGAATACAGTTTCAATCATAGACACAAAAGTTTGAGAAAATTTACAATGATGCAGAAATCATGAGTTTGGTTTCAAGGATTTACATAGTATTTCATTTTAGTTAAAGCACAATGAGTCAGCCATTGAGTAATTCCCTATTAATTATTTAAAATTATCACTCTAAATTGTTAGAAATATTTAAGTGTGAGTGGTGTGAAGTCTCTCATTGGTTAGACATAAACCAAATGAGGACTCTATAAATGCGAAAGACTCATAAACTTACAATCTTGAGTTTGTGTTGAGATATATAGTCCCACGTTGGTTGTATGTGCAACGAATGTGGAGTTTGGCCTTGGACATTCCCACTCTTTGAGCTAGCTTTTGGGGTGGTGTATCCCAAGGTTCTTTGCATGGTATTAGAGCCTCGTCGTCTCCCACTTTCTCTTGTGAACTCTCTTAGCACAGGTAGGTTGGGCCTGTTGCACCATCCACTCTTCAATCCCAATGGGCTCTCGTGTGAGAGGGCGTGTTGAGATATATAGTCCTACATTGGTTGTATGTGCAACTAATGTGGAGTTTGGCCTTGGGCACTTCCACCCTTTGAGCTAGCTTTTGGGGTGGTGTATCCAAGTTTCTTTACAGTTTCGGCTTGAAATATGGTGTTAGCCTATTTTTTATGATTTGTCATTTGATTCATTGGTAAAAGTATCATTTGCAAGGGATTTTGGGCTTCCTTTACTATTACAACATTAATACTTCCATAAAAAAAAGTACACAACATACCATCAACATGTTGTAGTCAATCACTCAGTAGTTTAATTAGAATATGGTTATTTTGTTTGCATTAATAAAATTTAAAACAAAAATATTCACAAATACCAACATACAATTTTTTTTTTCTGTGGACAAAATGTTAGAGCACCAGAAAAATTAAGAAATATTTTTTAAAAAAGGAGGGTATTTGGATAGATTTATTTGTTGCTTTCTTATTTTTTCAGAAAATTTCAAATGAAAATAATGAAGTTTGAGTGATGAGTAGGGGTGTTAACGGGCCGAGCCGAGCCGAGCTTTGATCTTAACGGGCCAAGCCTGTATTTAAACGTGTCCGACTGGCCTTAGCCTGTTACCTGTCACGAATATAATATTGGCCTGTGGCCTGGTTTATTTACAAAAAATAAAAGCCTGTGTGAAGCCTGTCTTAGCCTGTTAGCAAGTTAAAGAATAAAAATAAGATAACAGAATTCCACAAAAAATAAATTTCCATATAGAAACCTTAGCTTCCAATTTGCAGCAATAATTTATAAAGTCTACAATAAAAAAAAATTTAAAGTGAGAGAAGGTAGATAACAGGTTATATTATCTTAGCCCATTATAAAAAAGTGCAAAAAAAAAATAATAAATAAATAAATAAATTGACACAAACAAGCAGTGCATAGTGGAACGAATGAATTTTTGTGGGTTTGTTTTTTGTGAAGGAGGATGAAGGATAATATAGAACAACACTAGTAATTCCATAAATATACATAAATTCAATATATATCCAAATAGCATAATATAGAACAAAATCATTCAAAAAGTTTGTTAAACCAATAAAATGGGGTGAAATAAATTGATGAAAGAGAGAGTTATTACAAGTAGTATAAAAAATATAAATAAATATTTATATACTAGGCTAGCCTGGGAGGCTCTAAGGCCGAGCTTCTGAATTAGAGTCTGAGGCCTTTTTATTAAACGAGCTTTTATACAAGTCCAAGCCTGGTTCCAACACGAGCTTTTATTAAACGAGCTGAGAGCCGAGACAAAAGCCCCTGGCTCGTTTACCAGCCCTAGTGATGAGCATAATGAGGCAGCCAAGAGCCCACTCGCCCAAAGCAAAATATGAAGATATTTTGAGGGCAACTTAGTCTTATGTTGAAAATAGCAAGGATAATTGAGAAAAAGTCATAAAGAATGGGTTCCCTTTGAAGAAGTCAACAACCTTAAAAGTTGCAAAAATAAAAAAATAAAAAAATAAAAGAAAGAAAGAAAGAAAGTGACGACAGTACCATAAAATGCAGCCTCCATTCACAAGAGAGAGAAGAAACAGAAGTGCGAAAATACATGTTTAAGACCATTTGGAGCTTGAAAAAGAATCAGTATTAGATGGAGAGAAGCTTCGATAGCGCTTGGATGAAGGATGAAAGAGAGGTTGCTAGAAAAATTAATGTCAAAATCATGAGAGTATAATCTATGTTTAAGAAATTGCTTCAATAACACATGAAATTTCATGCAACCCATATAAGAAATCAAAAATGAAATAATTATACGAAGTATGATACGAATTGAAATATATGATAGCAATGTGGAAAAATGCAAGCTCAATGTTAGACATTATATCCTTATAACAATTTGCCATTTCTACCGTGTCTAATATTTATGGACAATTATCTTTACGAATAGAAATAATTATCGTTGTTCTTATGGCGGCACTTTCCCGTGGAACAACTTCATTGGACTCAATCTATGTGTGACAAATCTCATTAGAGTAGAAGATGCAAATGCAAAAGAATGTATAAAGGGAAAAAAAAATATTAAAATTTTAATTCTGTATTTATTTATAAAACTTGAAAGGTCATGATTTAAACGACAAATATTCAACGATGAAACGACACATCCCTTCGGTAAGAAATGACACATTTTTTCCAAATCAAAATTCTTATTCATAAACATAATTAATTCTAATGGACACATCTTGGAGGCTTTAAAAAATGCATTTTGAAGAAGAGCTCTTTCTTTTGTGGAGTTAACCCAGCACTAGAAACACAAAATTTTCCCTTTTTTATTTGTTTATAATAGGATTCACGTTTATGTAATGTTATTATTTTTCTTCACCCTTGTTTTTGTTGTCCTAGACATGTTTCATAGCATGTTCTAAATTCTTTTGGTTGGGGAATGCGATACCCGGGTTGAACGATATTGTAGCATTCTATTTTCCAATGCTATTGCAATGAAATATATATTTATTTCAGTGTCCAAATGTTTGCTATTTTGACTACCGTTGTGTAGCATAATCTTAGAAACTTGTTTACTAAAAAGTTATACTTTCCAAAATATATGTGTGATATGATTTTTGCCTTTACAACACAAGTAACCTCCCCAAAGAGCTTCGGCACCTACTCAGAAAAGATTTAGTGCTTTCCACCGATACTTTTTAGAGTTATATCTAACGTAGAAATTTGTTATTAGATAGAGTTCTAAGGAATTATATTAAGTTGCTTGACGCAGTTATGCTACAATAACCTTTGGATGTAAGACTAATTATTCCCATTAGTTATAGAGTAATACGGTTTTCCCACAATTCAGTAACATTTCAAATGCTGAAACCTTTTTCAACTTCTAAAATAATAATTCGTTTCGCGCTTAGCACTGCACTCAATCTCTTCTGAGTGAGAATATAAGTTGTTGAGCATAATTTAATCGACACGAATTCACTGATAGTGGTAATGGTCTTGCCTTCACAATCAATAGGAAATATATATTGTTCTAGAAACAATTATGTATGGTTATCGTTCAAATACATGAACAAATTAAAAAACATGGAGTATTAAGTTGTTGATGTAAACATGGAGCATTAAGCTTTGGTGTGAACACATAATCTTTCTACAAAATTCTAGCTCACAGCATCAGTTCAAATTATGCACGTCACTTCAAACAAAAACTCAAGCTATTATTCAATAATATCATGTAGCATTGCTATTCCACTAGTTTACATAACTGGAAGGAAATAGAAATATGATTGCATACATGCCATATTTATTCTTTTATTTTTTTGATACACGAGGAAGGACCAGAAACACACATCACCTAACACAACTACCTACACTCGTCATCACTAGGTTAACACTAGTGGCTTAGCATATTTATTCTTTTAACAAGCCAAATTTCACTATAGATATTACAAGACTAAATAGCATAAAATGCTTTTATTCAATTCAAAGTCTTCAAAGCATATTTCATCAAGAGTGGTAGCTTTATGAGCACTTAATTTTTGGATGGAGGTTACTTCTTGTGGGTAGGTTTGTAGCCATGCTCTCACCGACACTTGTAAAAACAGGAAGAGTCGGGTCCGACACCCTCCGACACGGCGACACGCTCCGACACGGTGTCGGACACGCGGTTGACTTTTTCCGACACGTTGACCATTCCGACACGCGAATTTGACCGTGTCCGACACGGTCAAATGGCTTTTTCGTAAAAAACATAAAATTTTTTAAAAAAATTTATATTTTAGAAAATTAAAATTATTAATAAAATTAAATATTATTAAAAAAGAAAAATCATAAAAAAACCTAAACCTAAAACCTAAAAAACCCAAACCGCGGCGCTAATTGATGGATCCCCTTTTCCCAAATTGATGTTTCAAGTTCCTCACTCTCCATTTGCTTCATTATGCCGATGAAATTTCTGTAGCTGAAGCAACAAAGGGTACTGAGGAATCTGCTGAAAAATCCTTTGTTGGAGAGTTTTGGGAGGATTTGAAGAGTAATATTCAGACTCAACGAAATCGCATAGAGGCAATCTTCTAAAGAACGAAGAACTTATCTATCAAGATACTTTGTTGGCAGGTACGAAATCTTATGATTTTTTTTTCTATTTTGTTTTTAGTGGATAAAGGCATAAAGCCAATTAACCAGTACTGAACTTTTAATTGGTCCTAATTTAACAAGGACTAAGTCATACACAATAGTAACTGAACTTTACTACCACTTTAAAAGGAATCGAAAGGCACATGGTGATGGCGTTAGGTGATCACACAGTAATCACCACTTCTCATGCCTGACTTTGTCTTTTAACAATTTGACCACCTTTTTTCGTACAAAGTTTATTCCTCACGAATGGCAGCAGTACAAAGCTTTTTAGTGGGGTACACAACTCACTTTCAAAAGCTTATTCCACTTCTCACAGTACAAAGCTTATCAGTCTCTGAAGACTCAAGAATGGCAGCATCACTGCTCAGGCTACATTTTCACGGTTGTTTTTTAGTGGGGTACACAACTCCTGAATTTTTTGTTTGTTCTAATCAAGCTTAGCAGCTCTGTCTTCTGATAAGAAATAAATTGAAAGTTAGATGAAAGTTTTACATAATACATAGCAGCTTTGTATGTTTTGTATGCTCATACGTATTCTGTTTATGTACTCTGTTTCTGTTCTGTTATTTGCCTTATTTTTTATGCTACTATTTTAATTTAATTGTTCTATATTTGCATAAGTAATTATTTTCTTCATAGTGTTTAATTTTATATTTTTTAGAATGGATTCAAGTATTGCAAGTAGTGGAGATGATGAATTTCTAAGGAAGCCATTATGGAAATATGTTACCAAAGTAGGCACCACAACAGAAGCAGGAGGGAATCTATCTTGGAAATGCAATTTTTGTGAAAAGGATTTTAAAAGTTCCTATACTAGAATAAGGGCTCATTTGCTTAAAATAGCAGGGAAAGGAATTGCAAGATGTTTAGTTGTGGAGACAAAAGACTTGCTAGAGATGGAGAAATTAGAACAAGAAACTAGTGAGAGATTGAAGAGTAATGAACCTAAAAATGTGCCTTTACCCCCTTCTAATTTTTCCATAGAATCAAACTCAAAAAGAAGAAGAAGTGGAAGTGAGGGTGGAAGTTCATCTAGAAATCCTATTGAGAGGGCATTCAATGTTGGGGCACGAGAAGAATTGAACCACTTGATTGCTAGGATGTTTTATTCAGCAGGATTGCCATTCACTTTAGCAAGGAACCCATACTTTCAAGCAGCCTTCACTTTTGCTGCAGATAATAATATTGGAGGTTATTTGCCACCAGGATATAACTCCTTGCGAACCACTCTTTTGCAGAAAGAGAAGGAAAATATTGATAGGTTGTGTGCACCTATTCGAGCTGGGTGGAAAAACAAGGGTGTTAGTATTGTGAGTGATGGATGGAGTGATTCACAAAGGAGGCCACTTATTAATTTCATGGCAGTATCTGATGGTGAAGCTATGTTTTTGAAATCAGTTGATTGTTCAGGAGAGACTAAGGATAGGCATTTTATTAGGATGTTGTTAAAAGAAGTAATTCAAGAAGTTGGGCATGAAAAAGTGGTTCAAGTAATCACAGATAATGCTGCAAATTGTAAGGGAGCAGGGCATCTTATTGAGCAAGAATTTCCATCTATTACTTGGACACCATGTGTTGTTCACACACTGAATTTAGCTGTGAAAAATATTTGTGCTGCAAAAAATGTGGAGAATAATCAAATAGCATATGAGGAATGTAGTTGGATTTCTGATATTGTTGGAGATGTTTCTGCAATAAAGAACTTCATAATGAATCATTCTATGAGACTGTCAATGTTTAATGAGTTTGTGGGATTGAAGTTGATTTCTATAGTTGCTTCCATGATTGTGATGCTAAAGAGGTTCAAATTGATAAAATGTGGTCTCCAAAATATGGTAATCAGTGAAAAATGGAGTTTGTATAAAGATGATAATCTAGGACGGGCAAGAATGGTTAAAGATAAGATTTTGGATGATCTTTGGTGGGATTCAATTGATTATATACTTGCTTTCACTGCTCCTATTTATAATATGATCAGAATTTGTGACACTGATAAACCTTGTCTTCATTTGATTTATGATATGTGGGATGACATGATTGTAAAAGTGAAGAAAGCTATATACTTTCATGAATTGAAGAGGATGGATGAGACCTCAACTTTTTATGAGGTGGTGCATGGCATTCTTGTGGATCGTTGGACTAAACATTCAACTCCACTTCATTCTTTAGCACATGCTTTGAATCCCAAGTAAGCTTTTAATTATGAATGAATTGAATACTTCTCTTATTTGATATAATTTGTTTAATTGTTTTTCTTTTATTTCTTTCAGATACTATAGTGAACAATGGCTTAATGAAGATCCTAGTCGAGTTCCTCCACACCAGGATTTAGAGATTAATCAAGAAAGACAAAAATGCTTAAAGAGATACTTTCCTAGCTTGGAGGACCGAAATAAAATAAATTTGGAGTATGTGGACTTTGCTAGTATGAGTGGAGGTTTTAGAGATTATGATGCCATGCAAAATCGATATTCTATGGAGCCCAAAGCTTGGTGGGTGCTTCATGGTGCTTGTTCACCTATGCTTCAAAAGATAGCATTGCGACTTGTTGCACAACCTTCTTCTTCATCCTGTGCTGAACGCAATTGGAGTACTTATTCTTTTGTGCATTCTGTAAGAAGGAATAAGATGACTCCAAAACGTGCTGAAGACTTGGTTTATATACATAGCAACCTTAGGCTCTTATCAAGAAAGACTTCACAATATACACAAGGGGATAATAGAATGTGGGACATTGCTGGAGATACATTTGATACATTTGAAGATGTTGGAATTCTTGAAGTTGCTTCTCTTTCACTTGATGAGCCAGAGATGGAGTCAAATATTATTCTAGATGAAAATGTTGCATAAAGATAATCTATAATCTCCATGTTTTATGTTTTTGTATGAATATGCTATTATTTTTGTTTTAGATCAATATAATGGTATTGTGGAAATGATTTTTTTTGGTTAAATTGATGGATATTATTAGTTTAGTTTTATTTTTTTGTTAAATTGTTGAATATTAAATGAAATATTTACTATATAAATTAAAAATATTATTTAATATTAAAACGTGTCGGAACGTGTCGAAATTCATATTTTTTTAAGATTAACGTGTCGGAGTGTCGTGTCGTGTCGTGTCGCGTGTCGCGTGTCGAGTCGGTGCTACATAGCCGAGGATTATGGTGAAGGTGGTTTGGGCTTCAAAAGTTCCTAACTTTTAACGTAAAGTTTTTTACGACAATGTTGAAATGGTTTTATTGGATGAACAAGTAGTTGTCTGTGTTTTTTAAATCTTCCATCTTTGTTTTGATCATTTTAATTAACGTTATTGATGTAAGTTGGCTATGTTCTTTTGTAGGGTGGTAGGATCCACGCCACTGTCAAAGGTTCCGCGGAAGAAAATCCATGAAGGAGAATGCTATTCTATAAAAAAAATTGGAGTCGGATTCAATAGCGATGTGTTCAAGCCAACCAAGCATCAATATCGTTTTTCTTTTAACTTAAGGACTGATGTTAAATCAATTGTTTATTCTAATATTTCTGAGAGTGAATTTGATTTTGTTGATTATGACACCATTGAGAAAGAAACATCTGACTCTCCTTATTTAGTAGGTAATATATTTTTTCCTTACTGCTGTTCATTTTTAATTGGTGCATTTTTTTGACGAGCTCTTTGCTGCCCTCTTTGTTTTGTAGACGTCATTTGTTTAATCTCAGGAATTTGGGAAGTTTGTGATCGTGTGATTTTTGGTAGGAAGACGAAAATGGTTGTGTTGGAGCTTGACAGCCTGAGGTATTTTAAATGTCAGAGTTAAAGAAATTTTTTTTGTTGTCGCTCTGTTATCTTATATGTTTCGTGTATGATATTGTTCCTGCTGCAACTCATATGTAGAGGTCACAAGCTGGAGTGCATTTTGTGGGAGCATTATGTGGATGAGGTGCAGTCTTTCTTGGCAAACAGTGACACTCCTCATAATGTTATAATAGTTCAACTGGGAAGGATCAAATGTTTTAGGGGTATGTTTTTCTCAAACAAAAAGTTATTTTAATTTTGGCTTATGTATTCTGTTTTTATTCAATATTTTCTCTCACTATGTTGTCACCGGTGATCAATTCTCATTATTCCATTGCTGGATAATTTAACTTTTCAGTTTTTTATATTGCAAAAAAAATAAAGCTTGAGAAAAAGTTACGTAATTTCTAAATTATATTTGTATTTTCATTTCCATTGCATATTTTTTGTTTGTTTTCTTAAATAGATATTAAAACCATTTCATTTGCTTACGCAGATTAAAAAGGCTGATAATTGAATTTTTTCTTTCTTTTTTAAATAGATTTGATGCATAAGCAGATGAGAATAGCCCGTAGATTGGCCTACTGTGACTGAAGAGTGTTATTTAGTGTCTTGGAGAGAAGATATTTAAAGAAAATTTGTTGTTATTTAAACCAAATGTTGAAGTCACATTTTTTTATTGGAGTTACATTTTTAAATGTTAAAAATGATTTCTTTTTTCGGTTATTGTAATGACATTTTTTAGATGTTCAAATCGTTTTGTGATGTTTTGCTATGTTGACTTCAACCAATTATAATGTTATGTGATGTACATCCCAACCTACGATTTAAATTTTAAAAAAGTTTCAATTTGATTCAAACTTTTGGTTCCTATGGATATATATATTTAAAGTTTGGGTTTTTATTGACTTGATTCAGTGGAATTCAAATATTTAATATTTTTTTAAAAAAAACAAATCTCTAACTACTAAAAACATCCCAACTTACGATTTAAATCTAAAAAAAGTTTCAATTTGATTCAAACTTTTGGTTTTTATGGTTGGATATTTAAATTTGGAAATTTTTTTGACCTTAATTCAGTGGAATTCAAATATTTACATTTTTAAAAAAAAAAAAAACAACAAATTTCTAACTACTAAAAACATCTCAACATACGATTTAAATCTAAAAAAGTTTTAAACATGATTCAAACTTTTGGTTCTTATGGCTTAATATTTAAAGTTGGAAATTTTATTGACCTTGGTTCAGTGGAATTCTAATATTTACTTTTTTCAAAAAAAAAAAAACAAATCTCTAACTACTAAAAACATCCGACCTACGATTTAAATCTAAAAAAAGTTTAAATTTGATTCAAACTTTTGGTTCTTATGGATGGATATTTATAGTTGGAAATTTTGTTGACCTTGATTCAGTGTAATTCAAGAAATTACTTTTTTTCAAAAAAAAAATCAAATTTCTAACTACTAAAATCATCCCAACTAGGGTTTAAATTTAAAAAAAAGTTTAAATTTGATTCATACTTTTGGTTCTTATGGATATATATTTAAAGTTTGGGTTTTTATTGACATTGATTCATTCAGTGGAATTCAAAAATTTACTTATTTTTTAAAAAAATCAAATTTCTAACTACTAAAAACATCCCAACCTACTATTTAAATCTTTTTTTTTTTAAATTTGATTCAATCTTTTGGTTCTTATGGATAGATATTTAAAGTTGGAAATTTTATTGACCTTGATTCAATGTAATTCAAAAAAAATACTTTTTTCAAAAAAAAAAAAACAAATCTTATATTCTAAAGGAATATTTAAAAAAATATTTAAATACTCTCAGCTTTGTGTTCACACTACAAAATATTTAAAAAAATTTCTTCTTTGGTAAAAAAAATAAAAAATAAAATATTAAATAAAATCAAATTTGTAATTAAATTCAATTAAGAAAATATGTTAACAATTGTTGGTGGCAGACAACTCATTTAATGGCTTTCTACTTTTTGCATTGAAATTTCCAAATTAATAATATCTCGCTGCTTTCTAAAATCTTGATTTTCAATTTGAGATTTTAATTTGAATTTTGAATTTGAATTTGAATTTTAAAGGGTGAAAAAACATTTGAACAATTATTGGTGGCAAAACAGCTCATTTACTATCTCATTACTATTTTTTGTATATATTATCTCATTAATTTTATTTTTTTGGTAAGCTATCTCATTACTTTCTAAATGGTTAATTGTTAACAATATTAATGTTGCATCAAAAATACTATGTTCTTAAAAAAAAAAATTAACGTAAATATTTTATGGGTTTTTTTTTCTAAAGTTACTTTAGATAACTTTATCTAATGTTCATCGAATCGACGTCGTTTTGGGACGGAAGTCGTGATATTTTTGTAATTCTAATTTATTTCAGGGTTATAATAGTCTTTATTATTCTAATTTTTAAATTTTTCAACCTTAAAACGACGTCGTTTTGATGAAAATTAGATAAACTTATCTAAAGTAACATCAGAAACTTTTTTCCCATATTTTATATATATATGTAAACCTAATCTAAAAATTATAAATTAAAAGATAAAAAAATTAGTTTTTCAAATAATATTTAAAATTAATAAAATAAACTACATCTATCATTCTGTATAAAATAAAGAAAAATTTAATAACTATAAAAATGAATGCCCATTGAGTGACCACTGAACATTCAACCTCTGTATTGTAAAAAGATGTTTGTCATTAAGTATTTTACAGACTATTTTAATTTTTCTCATTACTTTTTGCATAGAAAATTGCTAAGCATATTATTAAAATTATTTATTATATCTATTGGCGGGAAATATTTAATGTATATAATTCAAACTTTTTAAATTTGAATTTTGAACTTGATAGGTGGGAAAAGAGTATAAAGCAAAAACTGAAATTATAAAAAATTGGAATTTGATTAAAGAGAGTATTCTAATTACGTCTTTTTTCTAATGACTGTGTTTCTAAATGCAGTTCAATTCAATTTATCAAATAAAAACTTTTTAATATACACAATTATGTTAAACATAATATACTTTTTAATTATGTTTTTGTTTAAATAATAAAATATTTGATTGTATTAAATGCAGTTCAATTAAATTTATCAAATATACACAATGAAAATAAATGAATTAAAATTTTAAATTTTAATAAAAAATAAAAAATTACATTTATCGTTCTATAAAATATAAATAATAAAATTTAATCACTGCAGAAACTATTATTTGGAGAATGTGCATATCCTTCTATCCATGTTTCCCACAACTTTCTATATGAAAAAATATCTTAAATTTATTAATAACATTAATTATTATTTCTATTGGGTGGAAAATATTTAATATTGAAAATTTATATTTTTTAAATTTGAATTTGAACTTGAAAAGTGAAAAAAAAGAGTTCAGCATTTAATATTTATGTAAAAGGAAAAATATATCTATATAAGAAATTATAATTTAATATAAAAACATACATTAAATAAAAAATATTTAAATTTATAAAATATATGTATAGTTGATAAAAATAATAATTTAAAGTTTAAATTTAAATGAAAAATAAGAAATGATGAATTTATAATTTAAAAGAGTTTTTATTAATATTTTAACTAAAAAAAGTGATACAAAAAGAGAAAAAATTTCCGTACAAATATTTTTTTTAAAAATATAAAAATCATAAATTAATACAAAAGAATCTAAATTTTAAATTTAAATAAAAAAACTTATTCTATCATTCGGTAAAAAAATTATAAAAATATAATTACTATAAATACAAAAAATTTAATTTAGTATATAAGAAAGGAATTAAACATTAATTTTTTATTTTTATTTTTGATAAACAACATTCATTTTTTTATTACAAGAGTATAATTAACACAAATTCCTATGTCGTGAATGAATAACTAAAAGCTATTATGTGAAAAAAGTGCACAACCTTCTATGGATGTTTTTCACTACTTTTTGTGCGAAAGAATATTAGGTCTATAAATAAAATTTATTATTATATCTACTGGGTGAGAAAATATTTAATATTTACAATTTAAACTATTTAAATTTGAATTTTGAACTTGATAGGTGGGGAAAGAGTTCAACATTTAATGTTTCTATAGTGAAAAAAGGACATATTTAATAAATTTGAATTTAATATAAAATTATAGATTAAATTTGAATTTGAATTTGAAATTTAAACTTCATAGGTGGGAAAAAAAGTTTAAAATTTTGGTTGTCAAACAACTATATTGATATCACACTACATTTTGCATAGATGATTGTTAAGCCTATTAATAATACCTCAACTTTCTGCTTCGAAAATTATTAAACCTATTAATAACATTTATTATTATGTAATTAAACTAATGAATGGTTTTTTGATATTACTCTATTCAACTATAAAGTGTTTGATAAAATATTAAACGTACCAACTCAAATATTTTCTAACTCGTTATCTCTTATATATGTCACAAATACACAGACCACAAAGAGTCGATTTAAAGGCAACTATAAGTTTATCAAAATAAAAGGCAACTACAAAATATATGGATATATAGTAAAATAGATGCAACTATAAGAACAATTTTAACCAGTGTTTTAAAACCCGGCCGGATCGACCCGGGACTCGGTGACCCGGTGGGTTCCCCGGTCCGAGTGGGTAGTTGAACCGCTTCTGCAGTCAACCCGCATCGGACCGGTTGACCCGGCCGAAACCCGACGACCCGGTTGACCCTGGTTAGGCCGGTTATTCCTTTATTTTTTGGTAATTTTTTTTTTGTTGATAAGAACTCTTGAATTAAATCATATTCATATTTTATGAAGAATATGATTAAAAGTAAGGTGAAAATAATAAGGTATTTTAGATTAGTGCAGTTCGTTTATGTAATTTAGTTGCATCTTATAATGATCTCATGAAGTTAAGAGGTGATAAACACTGATGGTCTCTTGATCTCATCTCAATGGTGGGCACTTTTTTCTTAGTGTATATTTCATGCATACTATTTGTTATCATGATTTAATTTATCCGTATCATGTCAAACACAAAAGGTGCATTTAACTTATATTGCAGTTTGCTTACCCAAAAAAACTTATATATCAGTTTTAATCCAATATTATGATATGGTCTAGAGCGAGAAGCTTAGAAGTATATAATATTTGCTATCATTGAAAATCAAATTATTTTTTGAAGCTCGTTGATAGTTTTCTTATGTGAATTTTTATTAATATAAATCATATTTTTATATTTTTAATATGTGAACAATAAATCCGGTTCAACCCGGTTGAACCCAGTCGAACCAATGACCCAATAACCCAGTACCTCGACCGGTTCGATGACC
This sequence comes from Gastrolobium villosum, assembly GCA_032173675.1. NCBI lineage: Eukaryota > Viridiplantae > Streptophyta > Magnoliopsida > Fabales > Fabaceae > Gastrolobium > Gastrolobium villosum. The sequence continues at coordinate 60,478 of JAVKPL010013777.1, read as the reverse complement.
AGTCCGAGTTTTAAAACACTGGGAGAAACATTACATGTTAATATATAAAATGCTGACAGTTAGAAGTGACAAACTGGGCCGGGCCCAGAGGGCCTGCCCACCAACTTATTTTTATAATTAAATTAAAATTTCGTCATTATTCTTTTATAATTAAATTACTAAGTCTGATTTCAATTTTTGAAAATATAAATTTGTAAAATTCAAAATACTAAGATATAAATCCTTGTAAAAAGTTTATTATTTACCTAAAATGTTGATAGTTAAAGGTTACAAACTGGGCTTGGCCTGAGGGCCTGCTCGCCCCGCCTGCAACCAAGTTTTTATAATTAAATTAAAATTCCACTATTCTTCTTTTATAATTAAATTCCTAAATTAGATTTCAATTTTTGTAAATACAAATTTGTAAAATTTTAAATACTAATGACACAAATCCTTGCAAAAAAAAAATTCTTATTATTTCGTAAATATAATTGTGATAAATGTAAGTTTATCTTTGAGATAAAATATAAAAACCTAGATGTAACTATAAGAGTCTTTTTGTGGATAAATATAAAAGTCTATTTACATGCTGATAGTTAGAGGTGGCAAACTGGCATCGGCCCGGAGGGCCGGCCCACCAATATATTTTTATAATTAAATTAAAATTTCATCATTCTTTTTTATAATTATATTCATAAATCTGATTTTAATTTTTGTAAATACATATTTGTAAAATTCCAAATACTAACGACACAAATTCTTGCAAAAATAATTGTTTATTATTATTTTTTAACTTTGATTGTAATAAATGAAAGTTCATATTTGAGATAATATATAAAAACCCAAATGCGACAATAAGAACCTTTTTTGTGGATAAATATAAAAACCTATTACATGTTGATAGTTAGATGTGGGAAACTGGGCCTCGCCCCACAGGGCCGACCCACCAACATATTTTTATAATTAAATTAAATTTTCATCCTCCTTCTTTTATAATTAAATTCCTAAATCTGATTTTAATTTTTGTAAATACAAATTTTTTAAATTTCAAATGCTAATTGTAACACCCCATAGTACTCCGGTTGTTAACATACATGATATTTAACATTCACAGGGGAAGACTTTATTGAAAAGGAATAAAGCGTCTTATAAAAATACGAGTAAAATTTTTCCAAAACCTTTTATAAAAACATTTCTAGAAACGTTCACGTGAGATACTGCGAAAGTGTAAATCTAAACATACATCTACTAATTAATCCTATGAGCCAGTATTAGTGGCCATTGACCATCAAGATATGACATCAAGTGTCATTCCTGATGGAGTCCACGGACAGCATAACGGCTGTATTTCGGATAACTGGGAACATGGTTCCCACACATACATTTAACCTGATAAATATGATAATTTAAACAGACAGCTTGCAAGTCCACACGGAATGCAATCCCCTCAATGGGTCAATGCAAACAAGAAGACTCCATGCCCAAATTAACTGAATACATGCATCAAGTCTATATTAATTCAAAGTATAAAAACATCAGTAATTAATCCATGGCTCTAAGGATACAATCGTGAGCCTAAATAAATACATGACATAATCTCCATATATAATTAAGCATGTTAACAAATCCATATGTCATCATAAGTCTAAACATAGTCTAAAAGAATCAGCTGCATCATCAACTACTCCAATGCGGGGGCCTGGCCCCTAGAAGCATCACCACTACTCTGGGTACCTGAAATAATGTCCCCAAACGGGGTAAGATAACAACATCTCAGTAAGCTCAAGGTTCATAGAGGATCCTCTAACCCCTGAGCCCACTTCCTGCATAACAAGTCAGGTATAAAGCATATAATACAGAAATACAACATAAACATAGCATCATCATATCATCCTTGTGTAACCCCAGGGTCAAAGCCATAGACGGTTACACATGTGTGACTTCCAGGGTCAAGCCATAGACAGTCAACACAATCTCAGTATGAAATAGCTCCCAGAGTCAAGTCATAGGCAGCCTACATACCATGATCACTCACCAGGATCCTCATAACATATATCATCAGTGCATCATCATAACATCAAGATCATATAACATCTATATGAATGTGAATGAATGCACATATACATCATACCATATACTCTCATACAATACAACCATAATGCCCACCATCATGGTGGGGCCACAAGAGAGAGAAGTCAACTAGAACTAGGAGCTTACCTCAGGGAGCTTAGCACAAGCCCACACTCCAATAGTATACGTATGCTCCAACAAAATCCTCAAGTGCACGGTTCTCTAGGCACACCTAGAGGAGGAACCATTCACATTATTAATTACATATTAATTAATCAAGTCATATCCATGAATTAATCATTTAATAATTCCACTTTTCATACTCATATGCCAATAATATGCACATCACAAGTCTAGACCAATTATTACATAATTACGTATTTTAGTGCATTATTACAAGCTACCTAAATCTTCAATTAATTACATAACTTAGAATCACATGCAAGGCTCACTTAGGTAACTTATTATTTTCAGCTCATACACGCCATATTTATGATTATTATAAGTTACTAAGGGTTCCCCTAAGCCCACTTAGCTTAAATATCACTTTTACGATTTTCCCAAAACTATACATGCTTTTGTTTTCTAGTTACTGAGAGCGACTCACTTGTTATAAAATTCTCATCTTTTAGTATGTTAATCTAGACTCAATTAACTTCCCAACAAGATATCACATGCCTCATTTGGAGTTTCCTAGCTCCGGTTATCACCATTTGAAGTTGGACAAGCAAAGCTGTTTGCCAACTCCCAACATGGCCCTAAACATCCTTTACCATTTCTGCGATACTAAACCGATTTCTCTCAAATTTTTATGTAGACAACTAGACACATTTATCTTTAATTATACATATTATGAGCCTAGTTTGAGTAAGCATATAAGGAGAAACAATTCGTGGAAGTTGCAGTTATGTACAGCGCCCTGCACATGGTCTCTCTGTGCAGTCCTCACTCAAACGAACATACAGAATGAAATACATCTTCAATTGATACCAAGTTTTGACACCATATAACTAACATCTCAAGCTTCATTTTTATGTAAGGCACAGCCCTATATGACCTTTGCAGAGGGAGATATGCTCTCTCCAATTTCACCTAAGAAAATGGTTACTTAGCCTTAAATGTCACTACAGGAAAAATAGGTTTTAGCGGCGGTTTTTTTGGTTCTTAGCGGCGGTTCAAACCGCCGCAAAAAAAATCTGTGGCATTTTTTAAACCGCCATTAAATTTGGCGCCACTGTATAATCTTGAGTCGGTTTAGTTAACCGACGGAATAACCGCCGTTGAAATCAAATCGACGTTGTGCCTTTTGACGTTAAATTTTGAAAATGCAGAAGAAAAAATGGTGTTTAGCCACGTTTTTTGTAGTGTTAATTAGACACATTTAAACCGTGGCTAAAGTAATTGTTTTTTTAAAAAAATATCAGTAATATACTTTTGATACGTCCACCTGTAACTATCTATTTTTTGTGGAAAAAAAATTAAATTGAAAAATAATCGAATGCTCTTTGAGCTGCAGCATCTCGATCCCAATTGTCATTGATTATTTTCAAAACGTCAAATAGCTTCTGCAATACAAATAGATAGGAATCCAAAGTCTCAACAAACATTCAACAGAAGCTGTGTAAACGATTCAAATTACCACAGTTAAGAGTACAAACTTATAAAAACCTAAACTTTCACATAAAGCACATTATAGTTAAATAATTATAGATGCTTGAATAAAAAATTCCACACTCATTATACAATGTACATAAAAGTGTTACTAAAATACCAAGGAGTTAATTGTGAATGTAAATGTACTTTTCATATGCCATCTGTAGACCATGCTAACGTTTAGGCATCACAAGTTCACAACCCAAAGGCCCAAACCCCATCTGATTTTAGACATTTTTGTAAATACAACACATTTTGTTATATTTGCAAAGCAGAATTCATGACACACTTTCTCCACATCGAACTGCAGGGCATGTAACCAGCATAACATGTGTATCTGATAAAAAAGACAAAACCATATCACCCCAACAGACAATATAATTCATTTTGGAAGCTTGAAAAGGATCACTTACCTTGACATGTCATTGTCTTTTATAGAAACACACATGGCACACTGCAATGTATAAAATTAGCTTACTACAAAAAAAACAAATGAAATAATTACATTTATGCTTTCAATAATTAAAATTGCCATCAAACTAAAAAGGCATTGGAGATACAAAGCACCAAATTGTAAGGTCATTGAATTGATACACACACAAATGAGATAAAATATTGTTATTAATATTAAGATATTTATTAAGAAAAATACAATGAAACCAAACTTGAAAATGGAAACTGTGAAGATAATAGTACCTGGATATCAGTCGCGAATGTGACACTTGAAGCTATTCAATGGATTGATACGTTGGGATGATTCAGAGTTATAATTGCCCACCACTGAAAGAAAGCAAAAAACTAGACAGGTAAACGAGTAAAGAATTTAAACTTTCTTACAAGAATTTAAAATAATGAAATAAAACGATATTGATTCATACTAATAGTTATGAACATAAAAACTGTGTTTTTTTACGGAACCTAGTTACAAGTCTCAAACAATCAGATCCAAGAGTACCTTCAAAATTTAAAGTAAAAAAAAATCCTCATCAATCAATATTAATTTTTTTTCCAATATCATGTTACGATTGTCAAGGTAAAAATGGGTTTTGGATTCTTACATTCACTGTAGCAAGGAAAGACGGAGATGTTGAGAAGATTAAAATAATTGGGGTTGCATTGGCACATGTATGTATATGTCCTGTTCTTGGTGCAGCTACCTTCCCCACAGTATGCCCAATAGCAAGCTAACATATATTTTCATTTTGCATATGAAATGATTAGAAAAAGAGAAAATCTATAACCCAAGCCACAGTTACATTGAAGCTAAAAACTTAACCAATTATCAATGTAAATTTCTTTTTGATACTATCAATAAATAAGAAAGTATCATCATATAATTCATTAATAACATGAAACTTTTTTAATTGATAATCAAACTTAAACTCAGTCATAATAAGCATGTTTATAATTCTTACACCATCGAACTAAGATCCTTCTCTGGGACTGGAGGTGGTGCTGGCTGGCAACCATAGTTCAAGCTACATGTAGAAAATAGAAACCGATTTTAATTAAAGTTTCGGGCGTTAATTACCTTCATAGCTCAGCCCACTAAGTAGAAAACCTCCAAGAGAAAGCACTTAATCCATGCTTCAGCAATAGCCATGGAGGAGAGATTACTTCACTTGTTTCAGTCATACAACATGCAAGAGGAGGAAAGCAATGAGGGTTTCGATTTTGAGGAAGAAAAGGGGGCGATGAAGGTAATGAGACTTGATGAATCTCCACGGTCCAAAGGAAACACCAAGTAAATTTTCTATTTGCAATGTACAGGGTATAGTCAAAGAGTCTTAGCCGTGAATGGATGAGGAGGGCAAGGTGTCATTTGCGATGAGTAGGTGCTGTACAAAAAATGTGAAAAGAATAAAATTCAGTGTTAAAAAATACATAAATTGTTAGAATATAGTGTGAAGAGCATGCCCAAAAAATATATAAAATTCAGGGTTGCAACATGTTCACTAAAAATACTGGTTCGTTCTTTATGCAGCCCAAAAGTGATCCTAAAAAATGAAGTTTTACACCATCGAACTAAGAAACAATTTGACTAATAAAAAGAAATCAGGGGGGACATTCAGGGCTTTAGTTAAGTCTTTTGTTCAGGGCTGGACATGATTTAGAGCAATAGAGTAGGTTTTGTGGGTGGACTTTATTTTATTTGCTTTTTGGGCCAAACACTAATAGGCTTGGATCATAGTTAGCTTAAGGATAGAAATGCAGAAAATATAATAATCAGTAAAAGGGGAATTTGAAAGAAAAAAGAAAACAAACGAAAATAGTGAATTCTTTTTAGTTAAAAGAAAAATACTAAAATTATAGAAATGGTAAATATAAAAAAAAACATAAAAGTATAAATTTATAAAAATAAATCCAGAAAACATAAAAATGATGATATAATGGTTTAAATTATTGATTTTTATGTGCTTTACCTTTTGAAGTAAATCGCGTATCTGACAGATCTAGTAGATCTGCAGCAAGCATGTTCAAAAGCTCACTGTGAGGAGAGGAGAGAAACTTGAGACCAGGTTGGTCATCCGGTGCTAATTTCGCCAAGCAGTCAGCACAAGTATTACAGCTCCTAGGAACATGATCCAATCCTTGCTTAGCAGTCAGCACAAGTCTTTTTCTATCCCTTTATTTACAAGGTTTAAAAGCTAAAACTTGATAGCATTCTATGAACCTTTTGGTGCAAATTACTACACCATCTTTTCTATTTCACACTTGTGCATCGGAACTACATGATTATCAGATTGAAATTATCATCTCAACCATGACTACAAATCGGTCTATTCACTACTTACCAATATTTCCATAACTCATATCTGTGACACACAAGACTCTAGAAGCAATTCTCCTCATCATATCCTGTTCTATACTTAATAAAACTAAAACAGAACAAAAATTGATATTAAGTGAGAAATTTTATTATATCTCCATTATTTGCAAAGTGGAGTTTTTATTGTCCAGAGAGAAATTATAAGTAATGGCCCACCTGGGTCTGCAGAACTGCTTCCATTCATGCCAATGCTTCAAAGTTAAATGAGCCACTAACATCATATGACATGACTCGACTATGGGCAATAGAGTCATTTAGACACACGAAAGAGCCTTTGGAAAGAACTTATATATATACTAAAAGAATTGAAAAGACCCGTTGCAGGAAGCCAGGAATTGTTTGTTATATTACATATGCAGTATGCACATGGGGAAAGTTCACATGTTTTTGGCTTGAAACTAAAAGAAGCCAAGCTGCTTCTAATCCAAATTGCCATCCGAAACAAGTAGCATATATGAAGTTAGAATTTAGATTTGATTAGAGAAAACTTATTACCCATTTTTAGCTTATTTATTTTTCTACTATGCAAATACACAAGAGAGAGAAGTACAATCACTTACCAAATAAAACATTCTCATCTTTTAGTCCCCATAAACGGTCAAAGGCTCTTTTCTTAGTGCCTGCATTAACGCCATAATCAGTGACACTTAACGAAGAAAGCCACAATGCATTCCTTTCTGTAAACAAGGTACATATTATGTAATCTAACCAAACTTTATTCTAAAATTAGAAGACTCACCTGAGCAACGAAGTTACTAATAAGTCGAAGCCTCGAATCGAACCATGAAATTAATCAGCAAAGAAAATTGAACACCTAGACAATATTTAAATAGACAGCAATTAAGTGTACGACACATCACCTTGCTCACACCGAAACCGATTTCTCTCTTCAAATTTTTAATAGAAAAAACATTCAAAAATGAATGCACATTTATCTTTGAAGAGCAAATCCAAAAAAGCAAGAAAAAATTGAAAAAATTCGAAGTGACCTCGCGAGAAAATGAATAGAGAGAAGGAGAAGAGCCACAACCCCTATTGTGAAACCAAAGACACTATGAAGAAGAAAATTTATCAAATTCAAATCACTCAACACAGGAAGAAGAAGAGAGTTTCTCTACTGCAGTACTAGATCCCAAAGCCCGATCTATGCAGCAGGGAAGGAAAACACTTGTGAGATTGGATAAAGAATGGAGAAAACCCTAAAAGATAATTAGATAAAGAAGAAAAGAATTAATATTTTATTTTATGATTTTTTTTAAGTATCTTCAGCAGAAAAATATGATTTTTATCCTATAAGGAGAAGGGTCAGGAAAACTCAATAGAAGTAAGAACCTTTGGTTAGCTGTTTTAAGCTAATAAGGGAAAAAATAATACGAGAGATGAAGGAGGCTTGAACAGTAATGTGAAGTGATTAATCAACCGCCTCGGGAAAACCGCCCCTATGCATCGTTTTTCTTGTAGTGTGTGTTTACTTAACAAACCTTAATTACTTTTGATTATAAATCCTAATTCACATTAATTCTTGGATTTTTCTATTAATTCTTGGATTTTTCTATTATTAAGTCACATTATGAAATATCCTTAGTCCCATTATGTCATGATACTTAAATTTTACTAATTATTTAATTAGTGTACCTAAACCTTACTTTAGTTCAATTTTAGAGTTAAATCCTTAATTACTTTTGTTAATTAATCCCTACCCTTAATTAATCACCTAATTCATCATCTCCTTAATTTTAACACAACTAAACCCTTATATACTTTATGGGAAAGATTTGATTAGCTATATTAATTAGGAATTTTAGCCATTATTAATCATGATTAGTGAGTTTTACTTAGAGTTAAAACACCTAGTTAATCTTTCTAATCATTTTTCCACACTTAACAACTTAATCACATTTTTTTGTCATCAAACCCTAGCCTCCATGGACATGGATGAACCTTCATGTAACATTTTTAGGGTTCAAGTTCATTCTTTTTCATGAAATCCTCACAAGGATTCAAAGGTTGAACCTTTACTCATCCAACCAATCATTTCTTGGTTCACAACTCACACACCCTTAAGAACAATCATCAAAACATCAACTTTACAAAAATTTTCAACAATAATCCCCCCATGAACATGACAAAACCATGGCATATACTAGGAAAAAGGAAGGCTTTTTGGGTCATCTTTCCAAAAGTGAAGCTTACATCTTCAAGGTTCCTCCTTTATCTCAAGTCTCCACCTTTTTCCACCAAGAACCCTCCTTTAAGCAAAAACAAACTTTCATGAACATGCTCATGAGTTAGGCTCAAGAACACAAGAGAAAAAGATGATATTTTTCATGAAAGTTTAAGAACACTTACACTAGAACTCAAGAGAACCAAGTAAGGATGTGTTGTTCTTCAAGAGAACTCAAGAACATAACTCCATGGCTCTCAAAACCTTCAAAACCATGGCTGTGTTTGGGGATAAGGAACACGAAAATTTGATCCACACCATGAAAATGGTATGGTTGTGAAGAGGAGAGTGAGGGGAGCAAGTTTGGTGAAGGAGATTTGGTGATTTGGAGAGGTTTTGGAGATGAAATCTTAGAGAGAAGTGAGAGCAAATTCAAAAATTGAATTTTAGAGAGAGAAGTGAGAAGAGGGGAGCTAATTCAGATCTCAAATGGGAGGGGAAGGTGCCCTAATTAGGGTTGTCATGTCACTTAAGTGCCATTCGTCGTTTAGTGAGACCCGGTGTAATTTTTAACTAATCTGTCGTCAAATTTTTACCCGAAAACTCCCAAGACTATAACTGTAAGTACTTAACATTAATTTTGTCTAATTATCATGTTCATAACTTAAAAATTTGATTAGTCCATCATAGAACCACTAACAGTTGTTTAATTGCATTGTAATCTTTACCGGTGTTCTTAACTGTACCCGGATTTCATAATCTTCTTAACTTTAACATTTTTGGTCTAATTATGACTTGTTAGGCATATATTGGTCTTTATTCCCATTTTCTCATCTTTTCCCGTTTCGGGATTCTACCAACTACTACTATATCAGTACAAAATACCTGGCAGAAGTGACATTTCAAAAATACCCCAATATGGGTATCAATCTTCATCAATTCATATCCTAACCTCATTCATGATATTTATATCATTATATTAGCTCTCTAACTGTAATTTGCTAACTTGGAGCTATTCTACTAACTGTTACTGCGTTAACAGTCAAAATTAACAGATGAAAATTTATCTGTGCAAAATACCCTCAATATGGGTATCAAAATTCTCAGAATTTCATCATCATTCTATTTATGACCATAAGTTCCTCATTATAACCCTCTAATATAAAAGTCATTTAATTAGGGTTATTATACTAACGACACAAATCGTTGCAAAAAATAATTATTTATTATTATTTTGTAAATCTGTTGTAATAAAAGAAAGTCAATCTCTGAGATAAAATATAAAAACCCAAATGCAACTATAAGAACATTTTTGTATGGATAAATATAAAAACCTATTACATGTTGATAGTTAGATGTGACAAACTGGGCCTCGCCCGCAGGGCTGGCCCACCAACATATTTTTTATAATTAAATTAAAATTTTACTATTCATTTTTTATAACTGAATCCCTAATTTAGATTTTAATTTTTGTAAATTCAAATTTGTAAAATTTAAAATACTAAGGACACAAATCCTTGCAAAAAATAATTATTTATTATTATTTTATAAATCTGATTGTAATAAATAAATGTCCATCTCTGAGATAAAATAAAAAAAATTAGATGCAACTATAAGAATTTTTCATGTGGATAAATATAAAAATGTATTTCATGATGCTGGTATATAATGCTGACAATTAGAGGTTGCAAACTGGACTCGGTCCGGAGGACTGGCCCGCCAACATTTGTTTATAATTAAATTAAAATTTCTCCCTTTTTCTTTTATAATTAAATTTCTAATTCTGATTTTAATTTGTGTAAATAAGAATTTGGAAAATTCCAAATACTAACGACACAAATCTTTGCAAAAATATATTTAAGTATTATTATTTTGTAAATTTGATCTTTCTAAATGAAAGTTCATCTATAAAAAATACTGAAAGAAGATGAGTAAAACTTTGTAATTTTCGAACGACTACATAACAAGGTAAAATGCAGCAATATACTTTTATGTGTTGCGTTAAGAGTGAATCGTGTAATGAGTTTTATAACTTTTGCAAGTATATGTTAGGCATCTTTCTTATTACCTTGATGTGAAGCACATCATCTAAATTTTTTTATTACAAATACATTATATTAAGTTTCAAATCACTTGGATATTTTGAATTTTAATTAATTTTTTATTAATTTATTCTTTATTTTATCATCGTCGTGTTAGTAATACATATTTGTTACCTGCATATGTGAATATATTTTGTAGTGCAGTTCAGCATCGTTATTTAATTTGAGACTAAAGAAAGATATATCTTTTTTGTTTGTTCCTATGCTATTAAATTTTAACAAAAAAATATTATTCATAATATTTATTTTAAATTTAGGTAAATTTTTACGAGACAAACAAATCGATTTTTTCTCCGTGCATCGGCACGGGTAATACAGTAGTATTTATATAAATTTAATAACCTAGATAACTAATTTGGAACAAAATTTAACTAAAGGTTGAATTCAAATATAGATAGATGGATAGAACAAGCTATGTTTTTTTGTCAAAAATAAATAAATTAATAAGTTAAAGTTTAGGGGGTGTATTGGATTAGGATTTTAAAAGATTTATTTGAGAAAAGAAATCCTATAGGTTTTAAAAGACCATTCATAATTGGAGAGACTTTAAAAGCTTTTTTTACGATCAAGATTTCGTAAGATTGAATTTTAAAGGATTTTAAAAGAATTTATAATTTTGAAAGGACAATATGGATTTTTAAGATTTTAAGAAACAATATGATTTTTTAACAAATATTCAAAATTACAAAACTCAATAAAAAGAGTTAACAAAGAAATGCAGTGAGTGATATTAATAAAAAAGTAAAACGTAATATAATTTTCTCAATTAGTAAAATTCATGATAAATTTTTGTTTGGAATTTTTTGCAATTGATTTTGTAAACCTTGGGATTTTTTTTCCACGTGAGGATAGTTTTCTAACCATATATCATATGCATGTTTTCATTGAGTATTTCAAGAAAATTTTGAATCTGAATTTCTGGGCTTTATTACATGAAAGATTAAAAAAATTCTCAAATTATTTTCAATTGATACAATAAATTTCTTTGGGAGTTTTTAAAAACAAATTTTAGTTATCTATTGGCACACAAATTGTTTGAAATCGCTTTCTATATAGCGAAGGAATTTCGTTCATGAACGTATTATTATGAAATATAATGTTCATATTATGAAAGTTTCAATTTTTTTTAAATCGATCTTGTTTTATTGATGTAAAATGAAAATTGGGTTGCAAGTTTTTGTTCCTTTGTTGTTTTCTCACGATTTTATGTTGTTTTTGACACAAAAATCACAGATTTTCTTACCAAGAAAAATAATGACCAATAACTTGAAAAATCATTTTTAAACTTTCAAAATTTCTAAAAAATTGCTTCAAAATATGCTATTTTTGATATTAAAATCATGTTGGGTTATTTTGTGATGAAAATCGCTCAAAAATCTGTTGTTCTTGAACTTTGAAGAAGCTCCCATGGCAAAACTCAGTTTCTAGTGGGTCAACCCACCAAAAGAAGAAGAAGAAGACACTGCAAAAGAAAAATATCAAGAAATCCTAGGGGTTAGAGTAAGATCGTGAGAGAGACATTATATTTAGATTTCTCACTAAAAAGCCTCACGAAATTCACACCAATTGAAAATCCATTAAAATGGTAAGATTTTTAAATACTACAAATTTTTTTTCCATTATTTAAAATCCTGATTGAATACCAATGGATTTGGATGGACTCTAAAATAATCTTTTAAAATCTCAGTTGAATACCACATTTTTTTCAATCCTTTAAAATCTTAATCGAATACCAATGGATTATTTTGCCCAAAACTAATCCATTAAAATCCTTTGAAATCCCAATCCAATACACTCCTTGGATTATAGGAGATATGCCTCAATCATAAAAGACCACTAACCTCATTCAGAATTTAAAATGAGATTACATATCATCTAAAAAGAGAAAGTTGAGAATCAAATCCATACCACGACTTACATGGGCAGAAGATTCGATAAGATGTGTCAACTCTCATTGGCACCAAAATAATATCATTTAAAATTAAAAGAGAACAATTATCAAAATATAATTAAAATTAGTGTAAAAAAATAGACTAATGTTTTTGGACTAAAGTAGAACAAAGTCCAGAATGATTAATCAATATGAATTAAGCCCGGAAGAGAATTAGGGTTCTCTAATCTTCTATATAAATAGTGGTGGTCGTCAGGGACAATAAAGAGGTGCCCACACACTCCCATCATCATTTTAGGAATAATCTGGAAGATCTGCACGTCCTATAAAAACCTTTTGGTTGTGCATCATAGAGAACCCTTCTTGAAGATCAGCATATCGCTGAGGTATGTTATACGCATTTTATATAGATATGACTGGTTTAATAGACTTATCTCACATGGTAATACGTTTCGCTTGTACAACATTGCTTCTAAAACCATATTAGTAAAGATAAAGAGTAACAATTACAAAGATTTTAATGTTTTGATAAAAAAAAAAATCACTTAATATGTTAAAATAAATGTAATTGAGATTCATTTGTGTTCAGGAACATTTATGTATAGCAGAATAGCTACTATTTGCATATACGGATCTTATGGTAAAGATGACAGGCAATCAGAAGTCATGCTCTTTAGGCCAAAGTCCGATGGTATTAAGTATTAATAATGGATGTGTGTGTGATTCACATGCTTAGTGAACAAGATGTTCTTTCAACACAAATATGGTGGCAAGTCTTTTGAATACTGATATAAGTTATCAGATGATATCCCTTCTTGTTAGCTATAGAGAGTCATATATAGATGAAATGCACTAGAGATTGTGCTCCTAATGGATAATTTGCACGTGACTTAATGCTATCATGCAATACCTAATGAGTGATTATTTGTGGTGGATGAAAGTTAGGGGAAAGTGGTGGAGTGAGATGCTCTATATAATTGGGATAAGAAGTGAAAACAGCTTAAGTGGTCCATAACAATTTGAAAATAAATTAACTTTATTATATTTTAGTCTATTTTATACGAGTTTATTTCTTTTATTTTTAATATTCTTAACTATTTTAAATTAATTCAAATAACACTATATTTTAACATAATTAATGGAAAATATAAAAAATAATTTTTATGACAACATAATGAATGGTGTTAAATATGATTGTTGAATCACTATACGAATAATATTTAATAATTAATTTTGAAAAATGAACAGACTGTCTAGTTCCAGTCTCGCTCCACCACTAATTAATATTAATACATTATCAATAAGATGACAAGAAAACAAACAAAACAAAAAGTGATACACCAAATAATATATAATCTTCTTTGCTCCACGTGCCAAAAAAAAGGGACAAAAATTTCATATAAAATGGAGACAAAACAGTGTCCTAATCCGCGATCCTTTCGCCCCGTGGCCGTGGTCCTCGGACAAGGTTGCTCAATAAATATCTCATATTTTTCTAGTAATTAAAAGCATTTAATTAGTTGATGGTTCCGTTCAGCCAATTCAACACGTCACTCACCAACAAGAAACCCCACGTCCCCACGAACCCCTTTTTTTTCTTTTTCTTTTTTTCATATTTTCTTTGCTTCTAATCCACATATTACTGTTTTTTCATTCTTTCACACCATGCCAGTTTCGTCACTCTCTTTATCTGAATTCCTTTTTTATAAACTCAGCATAAAATTCAGTAGAGGGAAAAGTAAAAGTAAAATTATAAAAAAGTGGAAAAAATTTATGCACCACGAATCTCGATGTGCGATCGTATTGGATGGCTCAAATGGGAAAATGAGGGTTGGTGTGATTCACTTCACTTTAATATTTTTTCGGCTTAAATTTAAGATTTAATGTTTTAGGTATTATATGAAAAATAAAATTATCTCTTATACACATATAAAAATATGAGGAGGAATATTTTCACTACCAAATTTTTTTATTATCAATTTACTAACTATTTAATCATCATTGGACTAACATTTTCTCTCTCTTCAAAAATTTTTTAACATTTTCTCTTTGATCCCATGGTGATGTGATGGGTAGTAAGTTAGTAGTGAGAGTTTTTGGTAGTTAGAATATCCCCACTCTAAAAATATATAAATTTATATGGGTAGAAGTGTTAATATGCCGAGCCAGGCCAAACTTTGATATTAGAAGGCTAAGTGCGCTTAAACGTGGCAATCTGTCTTAGTCTGTTATCTGTCATAAATATATTAAGGCATGTAACCTGACTTATTTACGAAAAATAAAAGTATGTTACAAAAGAAAATAACCAAACGGTGGTAGCTCAGTTGGCGCATCAGAGCTAAGCAGGTGGGGTGAGAACATGTGTTCGAATCTCCCTAGTATCACTTTTGGGAGGGGTTTAAAGTTTTAATCTTAGACGCGCCCCGAAACGAATTAATTATGAAGCAATGAACTGATAGGAGTATTTCCAAAATAAAAAAAATAAAATTTATCCAAACAAAATATATGATTAATAGCACTAATAATCTCGCAAAAATTCACAAATTTAATGTATATCTAAATAATATAATATAAAATAAAATTATTCAAAGAATCAGTTTAACTAATAAAATTGAGTGAAACGAGTTCACGAGAAAGAGTACTATTATGATTAGTATAAAAAATATAAAAAAATAAAAAATCTAAAGTCGAATTCTTGAATTGAAGCATGAGATTTTTTTATTAAATGAGTTTTTATACAAGTCCAAACCCGGTTCCAATAACCAATTTTAGACATGTAAGCACAAGTTTTTGACAAGCCAGATCAAATGCCCCTAAAGGGGGCGTTTGGTATAAAGTCTTTTTTAGAATTTCCGGGAAACTGAAAGTGATAATCGTATTTACCCATGTTTGATACAAGATTTTTAAAAAATTTCCGAAAATCTGATTTTCCCGGAATTTTATTTTGTGTGTAAATTTTTTTGAAAATACTATCCATGAATACCAACCAGAGGTGATATTCTAGGATTTCTATGATAAGAAAAAAGTTAATACAACTAAACATGACATTCAGAAAATTAACCCACTATACCCATGAATATTTTAGTATACTAAACAACTTTTTAATAATATTTTCAGAAAACTCATCTTTCCAACATATTCATGAAAATCGTGATTTCCGATAATATTTTTTTTTTCTCTCCACCAAAGACCTCCTAGAAGACATATGGTTCATTTATTACCACTAGGGGTGTAAATAGGCCAGGGCAGGGCAGGCAAGGCTTTGGCCTTCCTGGCCTAAGCCTGCATAATAAAATGGTCGGCCTATCTTTTTTTCCTACGAGCTCTATCGAAGGCTTATTATAGGTCAAGTCTGCCCTGTTATTTAAAAAGAAAAGGCTTACATGGCCTATGAGGCCTTTTAGGCCTACCATATTGCAAATAAAATAAAAATAAAATATCTCATTAATTAAACAATATTTCCAGCATGGGTCCAAATTATAAAAAGTCTATGACAAAAATGTTTTTAACAAGAATACAGATTATAAAAATTCATGACAACAAAGATTGAATTTTTCTTGGCACATCACAATCTTCAAGTGAGCCTTTTCAGCTTGATTATTCCCACTATATTTTCGAACATGCAAGTAAAAAATCAGAAAATCAAATTAGTTATGCATTTCACTATGTTTACATTATGAATTGCAATATATAAACATTTTCAAATGAGTTGTTAAAGAAGCAATTTATACCTTTTGTTTTTTTCTTCAAATCATATTTATTTCATAACCAATCTCCATCACAAATTAATGCTTCGACGGTCTCATCGACTAAATTAGCACGATAATATTATGTAAATAATATTATATAAAAAGTAAGTTTTTTATTTAAAAATTAAAATAGGCCGGCCTACAGGCCAAATTGGTTAGGCTTTTTAAATTTGGCCTGTGGCCTTGATTTTAAATAGACTCGGATACAAGCTTTTACCTGGTCTAAATATTGCGAAGGCCGGGCTGAGCTAAACTTTTCATAGGCCAGGCCGTAGGTCCTCTAGGCCGACCTGGCCCATTTAGACCCTTAATCACCACTATATATGGGGTCGAGAAAAAATAATATGTATAACATGTAAACGAATATGAGATAACACGAAGAGAAGAAAACGAAAAAAGAAAATAAATATACCCGTACATTATAACACAAACCCAAACCTAAAAAAAAAACATGTGGGAAACGAGACAAGAAAACGGCATAGGCATAACATAAGCATAAGCACAGACACACACAAACCCAAACCAAACACATTATGCTGAGAAGTTTAGGGTTTTCAATTTGTGTCTCCATCTCACTCTATCAGTAATTTTTCCACTCTGATTATCCCTCTTTATCTATTTTACTTCTTTTTTTCTTGGATTTTGATTATTATGTTTTCTGGGCAACTTCAGCTTTTGCGTATGTTGTTGCGATTTCCATTTATTCTAATCATTGTGTAAATTGCATAATTTTTTATTTTAATTTTCTGGATTAAGTTTTTGCATCTCGGCTTTTGGTTCCGATGCCACGTTTCAGAATCTCACGTTGATTTCAAATCTTGGCTTTTAACTGTGCTAGATATTCGGGGGTTCTGTTTTGAGTATTGTCAAAATGACAAAACACTATTAATGCGTTTTCGCTTTGAATTCGATACGTTGACCTTCCTAAACGGTAAGATTTAGGAAAGTAACCACCAATTTTGCTTTATATGTTCAATTATCTTTTCCCTTCATTTTATAACCTAAGCTTTTGTTGCTTTTTTTTCAAATTTCCTTTTTGAGTTGATGAGCGAGATGCCAAACCTTAATTACTTTTTCTTCCCTTTGCATCATTTCTTTATTTTTATTTTTTCTTCAGTTATGATCGGCTTTTGTCAGTTTCCATGGCTTTAAATTCCAGAACCATTACTTGTCAGGTTGTTTCCTGTGGTTGTTTACACTGTTTGGCATTTTTAATTCATTCATTTTTCTTGTAGCCATTGGATTATTAACGATTTAGTTCTTCTGTGTGGAGTCATTGCTTGATTCATATGAGATGAAGCTTGTTAAATTTTCTAATTACATGTTGAAATTGCCAGCACTAGGTCAACTGTCATTGACTGACAGTTAAGGTAGTACACTCATTGATGACCTTAGATGACAACTGATCATAATAAGGTATAAAACAATGTACTTGAAACTTGAAAGTTGAAACCCTCTTCCCTGTCAATAGATGAAGTCTGGTAACTGAGTGTTATGTACCAGGTAGTTGTAACTTGTAAGTGCCACTGATAAGCACCTCAGTGGTATTGTTGTTTATTCTCTTTGTTTTTGTAATGTATTTCGAGGCATTTTGTGTTAAGCACTTAAACATGTTAGAATCAAACAAGGATCACCTCACCCATCCCTTTTGCCCTTCTTTTCTAATCTGCTTTCATGCTTTATCTTTTTTTCTCTCCTTTTATTATTTTAGCTTTATGTTTCTCTGTTATTGTTGCCGTAGTAACTGCTGCACTAATACATTATACACTACTGCTACTGCTGCTGTGCATATATATATATAGCTTCCTATGATTGTATGCTGTTATTTTCTTTAAGATTTCTGGAATTTTTGCACTCTTTTTGCTTCAATGGAAGTGTTCTCGGTTCTACATGATAATCATTAGTAAAATGCCTCCGCTTCCGAAACTGCTGGTGTTTCCCCACAGATTCAGTGGTTATCTCTTTATTACATGATTTCTTTTAGGGTTTTATAAGAGTTATGTTGTAGGAAAAGTGATTGTGTTATGTTATAGAGATTCGTTTTGCGTGCCGCAGTTTTTTTTTTGCTGCGGGCCCCACAAAATGTTGTGTATGTGTAGGAAATTTTGTGTGGTCATGTTAAATGATAGATGATAAACCCTTTCTTTTATTATAGATACTTTTTTATGTTAGAGAGATATCATATAAAACCACTTACAAGCTTAAGTTTTTTGGTTGAATTGATTTTTTACATGGTAACAGAGAACATTTGAGCATTCAAATGTGTGTCTTTAGTATTGTTTGTAAGTTGGAAACATTGTGTTTCATTGTTGTGATACTCATGTCATATTCTTTTGTAGGAATAATTTTGATAAGGAGTTGGTTCAGTCGCTGGGTGCATAGTCCCTATGCATAATCATGGTATGTATTTTAACTTTTGCTGCATATATTCTTGTTAGAGTTGTTAATAGAAGAATTTCTTCCTACACTACCCTCCATGCCTCAAGAAAAATGGAGGAGATAAGAGATGCACTAATTATGTCAATATAAAATATGAATAGTTCCTTAATTGATATGCAGTACTTATAGCAAACTATTGCTTGATTAACCAAGTTCGATACTGGCTGAGGAGGCCTATAGTCAATATTTAGCTTTTACTATCATTTGTGAGCTCTGATGGATGATGCTGGGCATCGTGAAAATGGAAGGCACAAAGCCGACCAATATAAATCTGCGCAGGGACAGGTATGTAGAAACACCACTCTGCTTATCCACAAATTCATTACAATTTAAGTTTGCGTGAACAAATAATTGCTAAAAGTAGGTGCTTTCTGTAATAATATTGGTCTCAATTGCTATTGCAGTGGTTGATGCAACATCAGCCTTCCATGAAGCAGATTATGGCTATTATGGCTGAAAGGGATGCAGCCATTCAAGAAAGAAATCTGGCCCTTTCTGAGAAAAAGGCAGCATTTGCAGAACGTGACATGGCATTCCTGCAACGAGATACTGCAATTGCGGAAAGAAACAATGCATTAATGGAGCGGGATAGTGCAATTGCAACCCTTCAGTTTCGAGAAAACACCTTAACCAACGGTAGTATGTCATCATGCCCTCCAGGATGCCAGATCTCACGGGGAGTCAAGCACATGCATCATCCGCAGCAGCAGGTACACCATTTACCTAACATGGGTGATGCTTCTTACAGCACAAGGGAAATGCACACAAGTGATGCCCTCCCAGCAATTCCCATTACTTCAGAGGCTGGGAAGCCTCGACGGGCCAAACGACCACCAAAGGAAGGTAAGTCAGTGTCCCCTAATAAGAAGACTCCAAAAACTACAAGAAAGGTCAAGAGGGACAATGAAGATTTGAACAAGATGATGTTTTCCAATGGCAAGATGCATGAGTGGAAGAGTAGTCAGGAAATCATGAATGGAGGTGATGATCTTAACAAGCAGTTAGTAGTGTCAAAGGCTGATTGGAAATCTCAGGACTTAGCATTGAACCAAGTTGCATATGATGAGTCAACCATGTCAACTCCAGGGTGCTCTTGTACTGGTGTTCTGAGGCAGTGCTACAAATGGGGTAATGGAGGTTGGCAATCTGCTTGTTGCACAAACACCCTATCAGAGTATCCACTTCCAGCAGTGCCCAACAAGAGGCATGCTCGGGTAGGTGGTAGAAAAATGAGTGGAAGCGCTTTCAACAAGCTGCTTAGCCGGCTTGCGGCAGAAGGATATGATCTATCAAACCCAGTTGACCTTAAAGACCATTGGGCCAAACACGGTACAAATCGATATATCACAATAAAGTAGATCATTGAGATGTACATGATGGATAAATAGCTTTTAAATAGTATTTGCTTAATCTGTCTAGTCGTTAAACCGAAATAATGTAGAGCCTTGTATCTTCTTTATCCGTGTTTACTTGCAATGAGCTGAACTATCTGAATTTGTATGTAGAATTGACATAATGTGTAAATTTTCTTCTTTTAAGGTTACTACTTTTTTTTTTTTTTAGGTTACATAGGTTACTGTTTTAACGTTGGTATCTTGTGACTAAATCTATTTCTCATTGATGGGTACAAGAGCCAAGCCGCGACGAATGCATAATAAAATGTTGGGTTTTCGTTTTGTCATTCAACATTACACAATAAAATTTTCTACACACACAACATTATGTGGGATCCACACTTTTTAAAACAAAAATAAAAATTAAGACACGCAAAACAAATCTTTGTAACATTACACAATCATTTTTCCTACAACATAATTCTTATAAAACCCTAAAATGTTATGTTTTAGGACCGAGGGAAACATAATATTGTTTGAATCTTTATAAGATTACACAATCATATTTCCTAATAATTCTTATAAAACCCTAAAATGTTTTAGGGCTGAGGTTAACGTAATATTGTTGACAGTATAATCTTGGCTGGCAAAAGAACTTCCGAATGCAGTACCAGCTAGGGTAATGAACTAATGATTAGATAAGCTTAAACGTACGCTCTCATTCACAATTAAAAATTAAAATGAAATCGTGTTGCATAGTGGAAGTGAAAGCACAATATCATTGTAACATGAGTATGGGTAAAGGCTGGCAGAAACTATATATCCACAAAAATTTTATTTCTTCGAAGTAATGTTGAACTTCAGTTCACTAGGATGAAATTAATTATACAAGAAAATAAACTTTAGTCTCTGCTCTTCAAAATAATCAATCTCTTTTCCTTGACACAATTCTGAAAATTCAGAGGTGTATAATTTTTAATAAAACTTGATAAATTAATATATATTAGATTTCAAAACTAGTGTATTAAACTGATTTTGGAATTAAACTTTGTATCAAACCATTACAACCAACAGTATTCACCCAAATCAGCATCTTGGTCCATGTAAAGCTCAGCATTAATTAGATTGTCCATCTCGACCACCAATCTTGAGATCTCAAGAACTTCGATTATAAACTAATCATTACCGACAGTACCTGCTAAATATTGAAAATGTGATACGGAATGAATCTTTAATTTAGTTTATTTCACCCGCAACAAACATTAAGAGCGGAGTCACAAAGAAATAAGCCAATTCGCCCGAGCACCCAATTGTATGCAACCAAACAGTGTGTGTCAGTTTATAAATTCTCAGCATCTGCTACATCAGCCAGGGATAACTGTAAAATTGTTGTTTCTCATCATCCACAACACTGTTTAGTTCAGACAGAACAACATTAACATATGCCCAAAACGAAGAAAGAACGCAATGTTTTAAATCAGTTTCAGTAGCCTCAGACCGTCCTAGTTCAAAAATTCTCAACAGAGAAATGCAAGAACTTGCATTTCAGCCAAATGCAATTTCATCATCATTGGCCACAGTATTAAATTAACTATAAAGTTGGGAACAAAAGCTGAATTAAAAAATTTGCAAACAAACAGAGTAAAAAAGAAGAACCTCGAAGAAGCCATATATCGGATTCCATATCCACGATGCTATAACATAAACATATAAAAAATAAATAAAAAGTTGCAACAATGATGTCAATATGCAGCATCAGATCTTCCTATTCAATGAAAATATTCATTGCACTCAAATCAAAGTTTGAGTTCTCAACAAATTGAAAGATTCATCATTTGGCTAATTAAATTGAAAAACAAAAATCAAGACAAAAAACGAATGATTAAGCCAAACCACTAATCATTGAACGAATAAAAAGAAGAAGGTGAATAAGCGAGGAACGGCAATTGCGAACTAGGGTTTTACAGTGTTTGGTATTGAAGCTCCCTCTTTGTATTTATAGGACGGGACCACTCAACGGGGCTCGCTGACTTGTGATCTTAATCGGACGGCTGTGATTAATTGCTATTCGCAAGCACACTGAAAATTGGGTCACAATAGTTAGGGTTAAGCCCACTCGTTGAATGGGTCCTCAGAAGTCAGAACTCATGAGCTAACGTTGGTTCTAATCTATCAAATACTAAAAATTAAATTAATATTTGTTAAATATATTTTACTCTGTAAATTTTACAAAAATAAAAAATAAAAAATAAAATTAAACAGGTCAATTGAAAATTCCGTACTTACTATATAGGGGCAGATTATATTTACAAACTTTTTTTGTTTACAAACTCTTACAAACTAAATTTTTAAACAAATTACACTATGTTTTCCCGGGAGAATATAGTGTAATTTATAAAAAAAAATCCAAAAAATTTGTAAATAGATCTTGTTCCTAGTATATATATTTTTAAGTTTCATACATGCTAATAAGCTGGAATTAAAGTTTATGAGTATGTTTCTACCAACAATATATATTGAGAGAATATGTTGTGAACTTAAAAACTATTCATTATTGTTAAAAAAAAAATCACTATTATTACAAAAAAAAATCAAAATACAAGATGACAATTCTTTGGAGACTTTACAGCCTTACATGGGCTAAGTAAAATAAATGTCTTATAATCCAATGGATGTAACTCATTTGGTAATATAGGCTACTTAGAGTAGAGAGAGAATCTGAGTTTGATTATCACCAAATACATCTTTTGGTAGGGAAGGAGTAGGATGTGCAAAAGAATCAAAAAGCTGAATTGAACTGCATTTTAAAATAAAAAAAAAAACAATTCATAAACTGAATTAGTGTAAAAAAATATGAACATAATTGTTTTTTTTCTTATTTATTTTGTTTGTTCTTTTATCTTTATTTTTATTTCTTTAGTTTTTTATTTTTATTTTTATTTTTTCTCTTATGTATTTCTCTCTTATTTTTACTTTAATTTATTTTTTAATTATTTATTTCTTTTTTTTTCAAATTTATAGTATCATTTATATTTTTTTGCTCTTCTTTTTCCCTCTCTAATTCTCTTCTCTTCTTTTATTTATTTATTTATTGTCTTCTAGTTCAGAATAGGTTCAACCCAAACTGATTCCGAACCATTTTCAAATCGAACCGAACCGGTTTGAGATAAAAAAAATTAGTTCTTTGAATCAATTTGGTTCAGTTCTTCAAAAAAATTCAGTTCAATTCGACTCATGTCCACCCCTACAAAGAGCTTTAACTATGATTAAGCCCCTACTCAAGATCAGTTTCGTGCTTTCTTTGGTAGCCGACTCAAATAGTTGAAATTTACAGGGATACCTAAGTAGCCGACTCGCTTCAAAGAGGTAATCATGGTCAATATACCAACAAATAAAATAAAATAAATGTATTGTAGCCCATTCATTATCCTTTTTATATATAAGGAGTAGTCTTAAAATCAGGTTTTTTAATATAAAATAATATATGTTTGAAATAAAGTTTATAAATATACATATTATTATTTTCACCAAAAAAAAAATATACATATTATTATCAGTTACGAACTTAAATACTACTTGTTAGTAATATTTTCAAGAAAACGAAAAACAAATGAAATGACAATTCTTTCAATGGTTTGCATAATTGTAACGTTACGTGACATAAGCAAACTAAATAGATGACAATATTCGATCAAGGTGGGCATAAAAGTAAATTAGTTAAACAAAATTGATCAGAGGAGGATGGTTGCAATAATGATCACTATAAAGAAAGAGAGTGGATATTCTTACTACCAAAATTTTCTATTAGCAACTTACTACTTATCTAATCACCATTGAGTCAAAGAGAGAGAATGTTAAAATATTTTTGAAAAAAGAGAAAATGTTGATCTAATGGTGATTAGATAGGTAGTGAGTTGGTAGTAGAAAATTTTGGTAGTAAGAATAACCCTACCCATAAAGGGATTAAAGGTAAAAGATTGGTGTTATGCAATCACTACATAGAAGATAAAGTCATTAAACACATTGTCTGTTTAACTTTTTTAATTATTAGGAAAAAAAAAATCCTATTACATGTCAAAACCAAAGCCCATAAAGAAAATATAGAAAATGAATGGTGATGGATGTACTTTCTGATAGAGGAAAGAATTCTCTAGCCTCTAAGCTTAAGTCTCACGTTTTAGTATTTTTGTTTTTATTACAGAAAATTTTCTTTCATCACATTTATATAAAAGAGAATGAATCCCATTATAAAAAAAAAAGTAATTTGTGAAATCCACTAATTTTTATATAAGTTGGCAAAAAAAATTCTACAATAAAAACAGAAATGTTTTCCCTAAGTTTTGTGCCATTGAATAAAAAAAAAATGCACGATATATGTTAGAGGTGACACCTAATACCTAATACATGTAGGGATGTGCAAAATAACCAAAAAAGTGGGTCGAACCATGAACCGAACCGAACCGCTCCATAAAATAACCGCTTTTTAAAATCCAGTTCATGAACCGAACCGGTTTTTAAAGAACCGGTTTATGAACCGAACCGGTTTTTAGAACCAGTTTAAGAACCGAACCAGTTTTTAGAACCGGTTTCATAACCGAACCGTTTTCGAACCGAACCGAACCATTTTCAAATCGAACCAAAATAATTTTTATAACTTTATTTTATAAATTTTTAATTTTTTTCTTTTCAAAAGAGGGTCGACCCGAACCGGTTTCGAACCACTTCCGAACCGGTTGCGAACCACTTCCGAACCGGTTCCGAACCACTTCCGAACCGAACCACTTTTGAACCGAACCGAACCACTTTTGAACCGAACCATTTAAACCAATTCGGTTCGGTTTTTCAAAAAAACCGATTCGGTTCGACCCATGCACATCCCTAAATACATGATACAAATTTATTTAAAACTCAAAACCATATATTGGAGTACTGAAAAAACCTAACTCAGACTGACTTGAAATCTAAAATGCATCACTTCAATCTTAACAATTTTACTCAAATGCTTGATTAATCAATTAAGTATTGTATCAAGTTTCTCTTTGTAAATATTTTGCTATTAATATGTGTTCTGGGTTTATATATCCGGGAATCACTAGACGCGGAACCGACTGAGTTAACCCGGAAGAACTTTGCCCGGATTATGGGTCGGTTACTCCACGTATTGGTATTTGAGGTGGGTCCTAGCACGATGATATTTACCATCACCCACGTCCAATGTAACTACCTAAACCATATATATATATATATATATATATATATATATAGAGAGAGAGAGAGAGAGAGGAGAATACTCTAGGAAACACACACTCAGAACTAGAAAGAACCCATATTGATGTTCGTCCAGAACATTTGGCACCGTCTGTGGGGAAGGTAAATCTATTCCTACGCATTTTCTTGGGTCATGGCAAACAATAACCATGATGAGCGAGCGGTGGAGAATGAAGAGATCGGAGGGGAAGAAGATTCCTTTCGATCCAGTGGAAGGAGTCGATCGTTAGATACAATTGGAGAAACTTTAATTCAGTTGGTGGAGGAGATAAGGAACAGGCAACATCAAGAAAGAAGAAGAGGGAGGCAAAATTCAGAAGAGAGACCACCTGTGAGAAACATGCCACAAGGCAGGGACAGGAGGAGAGATTTTGTATCTCCCCTTCTTAGTTATATTCCATTGTCGCCTCCAGCCGAGATGGGGAATATAAGGACAGAAGTTTGAAGAAGGAAAGTATCTCAAATATCAAGAAGCCTTTTGGAGTGGAGGAATTATCAAGGAGAGAGACGAGGAGTAAGTCGGGTGACAGAAGAGGAGGCTTATGAAGCAAATGCCCGGGAAGCTAGAAAAGATCAGCTGCATCAGGAAGAGGATGATGAGCAACCTCGTTGGGAGTCGTGGGAGGACGAGCAACGGCCAGCAAGTCGTCATTACTACGCTCGTCCTGAAGAGCGAGGGCGAGATCCGAGACGATATGGAGAAGTTAATAGAAGAAGAAGGAAAGATGGAGAAAGATAGTATATTTATTATAGAGACGAGTTCCCACGTGAGGAAGATGAGTACTATTACGTATCAGAAGACTAAGCTCAGAGAAGGGGGCGGCAACAAGTAGAGAATTATGGTCCTCGGGATTATGAAGGACAAATGATGAGACAAGAAGTACCTGGGCGAAATGAGCAACCAGGGGGACTATAACACTTCGTAAATTCAAATGTGAATTTATATGATATAATGTGGGTTAAAAGGGAAGGATTAGTGAAAATCCTGAAATTAGGGTCAAAATGTGTACCAAGGGTAAAATGATAATTTGCCAAAAACGTAAACCGAGGCATGAAAAATGGAGTAGGAGATCTCAAATGATAAAAATAGTGCCGAAAATGGATTCAGGACGAAAAATTGAGTGAATAGGCAAGTTTTGGAAATTTCGATGAATAGTGATTTTTCCGGTGTAAAAATACTGTGATATAATTGTACCGATAAGAGTGAAAATTTTATGAGTATTCTTAGGAAGCAGAAATATGTCATGAACCAGAAAAATATGTAGATTATGAATTTTTGATCGGAATTAGGTGAAGGATTAAAGTTAAATCGTGTGTGGGACCCGCTTCCACCAAACCCACTTAAGTTTTTCCTTCTTTCCTTCCCTCACGCACGCCCTCCCTCTTCCCTCTATCCTCTATCTCTTTTCTTTCTTCTTCTTCTCTCTCCTTCGTGAACGTCTCCATGGAAGTTTGGGCAAGAAATATTCTTGCCCATTTTCCACACCTTTAAGCCACCAAATCGATAAAGTTCCAACACCAAAGTTGTTTGTAGTGAGGTTGTGAGTATATCACCCTTCTTGAGAGAATCATGAAAGTGAGTGTGTGATGAGATCGTTTTTCCACCTTATTTGTGCGAATTTGAGGATTTTGGGGAGCATTGGTGGTGCTTTGGCTTGGATGGACACTTGATCTTCAACCATTAGAGCCTTAAGAAGCTATTGGTTGTAAGTATTCCTAGTTTCATGGAGTTTTTGTGAAAATCAAAAAATGGGTTTTTTGTTGAAGTTGTGTTGGATGATTTGTGTAGTTAGAGAGCTCAAATGGAAAATGTGCATTAGATGATTATGTCTTAAAATGATGTATTTGAGCTAGAAATGCAATAAAAATCATTGGTGAAAAATGTTCATAACTTAGGAATTTTGCATGATGCCTAGGATTTGTGAAAATTGAATTGTGTAAGGAATGGATTAATGAGTAGTTGTATGGTGTGGTAATATGATTATATGATGAGTATGAGTGTTAAATTGAATTGAAAACCTTGGAGTACCATCCTTTGAAGAATTCAAACCATAAAGGGTTTGGAGGAAAAATGATGTAAAAGTTGTGTAGTTAAGGTTGTATGATGGTAAGTGATGTTTAAATGGATGGTAGGTTGGTATGTTGTTGTGAAATTGGAAGGAAGAATGTATGATGTATGATTACTTTGAAAGTAAATGGTTGTCTTGGAAATTGTGTTGATGATCATTTTGTTGATCATATAGGTTGCCTCTCATGGACGCTATGGAAGCAGATTAAGCTTGGAGCTTACGTATGGAGCATTGGCTTCGGAGTTGAGGTAAATCTTTAGAACTCGGGTTTAGTCCCTTGTGTGCTCTACCACGCCTAGTGGAAGGTTGTGGTTGGGATTTGTGTTGTTGAACATGGTGTGAATATGTATGTTCATGCATTATTGCTTGATTGTGTGACATGCTTGGAGCATGTTGTGTTAAATTGTTTGATCTCTGGCCAGTAGATGTGTGTTGGTTTGGACTTTCGTTGGATATTTCGCTGGGGATTCCGGTCGGGTTTTGCTGTGGGGTTGACTCTGGCAGCGGTACCAGGATGATCCAAACGTGGGACTTCCGCTGGATAGGGCTCATGAGGAGTTCCAGTTGGATTTTGCCATGGAGTCGTCTCAACCATGGAAGAGGCACCAGGAAGATTCCGGGAGTTATACGATGGGGTCCTTGAATTTAATCCATCTGTGGATGTTCTTGGATTGTGCCCAGTTGTTGTGATAGTGTATGTCATGCATCTCATACTATGTTATATGTTGCACATTGAGTGAGCCATGAGGTGGAATGATCCTCTAGTACCATTGGTTTACTCAGATATATTTGTATATCTCACCCCGCATTTGGGGACATCATTTGAGGTTAGGTTGAGCCTGGAGGAGTGGAGCATGAGGTGCATATGGAAGGCATCGCATGTTAGAGGGTTCTGTTGGAGACATTTAGCATAGGATTTTACGTTTTGAATGGATGCCATGAATTGGGGCATGTTGAAAATGCCATGCATTTGAATATGTATATTCTGTGTGAGCATGGGATCTGTCCATAGCCACCTATGATGTATTAGAAGTATGTGAATGTAATGTAAAGGGCTTTAAGCCTAATTTATGAATTGATTATTTGTACGGTTAATAAAAGCCTGAAATAGAACTTTGGTGATTGAAACATAATGAATATTATACATGTAATTGGACTGTGACGGGTTGTAAGTGCTCCAAGGCGTTGTTGATCCTTGTGTGTGCCACCCATTTGATTTTATATACCTTATGTATTTAGGTTGCATTGGCAAATTGGGGATTGTTGTAAAAATAAAGGGAATTCTAGCCAATTTTCGGGAAATTGACATGTTTTTAGCAAACTTTGGGAGAACGTATCTCCCTCCACTGTGGTCCAATAGGGTTGGGCCTTACACCATTTTGAAGTTGGAGTTACCCTATCTGTCGTGTCAAAATTTGGGGTTAATCAGAGTTAGAAATGGGGAGGTAGAAGGTCGGGAACTCAGCCCTTGGGGTAGCCCCTACACAAGTGCAGGAGGCTGATTGTGAAAACTTGC
The DNA here is from genome assembly GCA_032173675.1 of Gastrolobium villosum. NCBI lineage: Eukaryota > Viridiplantae > Streptophyta > Magnoliopsida > Fabales > Fabaceae > Gastrolobium > Gastrolobium villosum. Next base: position 31,414 of record JAVKPL010013777.1, on the reverse strand, counting down.
CAGTGGAGTGGCGCCACTGTGGCGCCCCTTGGCATCATGGTTCTGGAAAAGAATACGTTTTGTGCAAAAATGGGTAGTGGGGTGGCGCTGGTTGGCGCCAGTCTCTAGGATTTTACGTACTGTGTAGTTTTTAAATGAGGTGTCACCTGTCCCGAATTTGGTTTAGGTAGTTAAGAAACATATAAAGTGATGATCAATTTGAGGGGTCTATGGGAACCTTGTAAGTCTAATTATAAGTGAAATAAATTATGTCAGCTGATTAAATAAGTCTTCCGCAATGTGTCACCGTTACGGTCACAACTTTTAGTTATTACGCTTAAACGATTTTAAATGTTGCGTAATGAATGAAAAAAGTTTACCCGTATTTTATAAATGAACTGCTGTGATTTTAACTGTGCTTAATATCATAATTAATGATAACAACACCGGTGAACAACGGGCTGTTACAGGGACCAACACAACAGACGCAGACTCAACAGGGGATTCCGGTACAGCCTATTAGTCAGGGGCCTTCAGGAACCCCATTTTCTTGGAGATTGAGGACGGAGCCTATTATGACTTGGTTCAAACAGCCAACTAATATGAAGGCTTATGATGGGAGCTCGGATCCAAAGGGGTTTGTAACGGTCTTTTGAGCGGCAATGTCATTATGTGGGGAATCAGATTCATTGTTATGTCGGACATTTCCAGTTTTTCAGAGGAAGCAGGCGTTAGAATGGTTTACGGCGTTGCCAGTCAACTCCATTGACATCTGGTCGGAGCTGTCTCTCCGATTTATACAGCAGTTTGCCCATTGTGGACCCCAGCCTAAAACCACACACAATTTATGTGGAGTAAGACAAAAGCCGGGAGAAAAAGTAAAAGAGTATTATGAAAGATTTCAAGCAGAAGCTAGGCAAGTGAAGGGGTTAGAGAATCAGACGTATTTGCTGTTATTTACCACCGGGTTGCAGCCTGGGGGTTAGCAGATTCGTTGGCAAAGAAAGGTCCGGCTACGAAAGAAGATTTGATGGAAAGGATTCAGAAGTATATTGATCTGGAAGAATTTAAATCTTCTCAAAATTGAACAAGGTTTTAGAGAAGTTACATTTAAGGGGCCTGACAAGCCTGCGGGGATAGGACAGTTTGAAGAAAGGCGACCTCGAGCAGTTTGCGAGAGATTTAGAGATGCATACAGGAGGGAGCTTACACCATTGAATACGTCAAGAGCCCATATATTAAAAGAAGTAATGTCTACAGAAATGCGATATGTTCCTAAGCCGCCACCGATTTGGTCGAGTTACGCACAAGCAGATAAGACAAAGCGGTGTGAGTTTCATCGGGGGTATGAACACCTTACAAATGAATGCTTCAACTTGATGAATGTTATCGAGAGTCTGATTAAAGAAGTGAAGTTATAGAAGTATGTGAGAAGAGGAGAAGGAGAAGGGTGTAAGGAAGATAAGTATAGGCGATTAGATCGTAGTCGCAGCCCGTCTGGAGGAAGGAATAGAGAGGCCAATGAAAACCAAAAAGTTCAACCATCTCCGAGTTAGGTTCCAGTGGGGCATATTTGCACTATAGTCGGAGGACGAGCAGGAGGAGGAGAATCAGGTAATGCTCGAAAAAAGAATTTGAAGATGTGCATGGCTATTTCAGAGAAGCCACGTTTTAAAGAAGAAAGAAGGAAGACGGGTAGACAGGTAGTGTTTGAAGATCTAGATGATGAAATATTAGATCCGGAGCATGATGATCCCTTGATTATCTCAGGGTTGCTAGCAAATTACCAAGTGGATAGAATGTTGGTGGATCCGGGGAGCTCGGTGGACATTATATTTTGGGATGCATTCCGAAGGATGGATTTAGATTGTGACCAGTTAGAACCATGCGGAGCTGATTAGTTAGCATTTACAGGAGATAAGATTAAGTCATTAGGATACATCCCGTTGAGGTTGACTCTGGGTAAGGCACCCACACATAAAACAGTCACGTTGTCGTTTACAGTGGTAGATTTAGGTTCAGCTTACAATATTATATTGGCTATGAAGTTTGTGGCTAAAGATGACAATGTGGCCACAGTAAGGGCGGATCAAGTGGTGGCTCGGAGTTGTTACGATATGAGTTTGCGAATGGGACAAGAAAGTAAAAAAGCAAAAATGGTTGTAGAAGAATGGGAAAATAAGAAAGGGGAGATACGAGTAGAAAAGGAAGGGAAGAAAGAAGAGCGAGTAATGGTAGTGGGATTGGACCCCCAAGCTGAAGATATAAAAGATAGGCTGAACTAATTCGATGACCGGTTCACCGGGTTCCGGGTCGATCCGGCCGGATCGGGCCAGGTTTTACAACTATGGTTCATAACCCCCAAAGGAATGATGTATATCTCTTGTAACGCCCATGAGTTACAATATGTAATTAGGAGGATTTAGTGCCCTTTTACATAGGCTTTTATTCTTAAAAAGTTGCTTTAAAAAAAAAAGTCCTTTTAAGGATTTTTAGATGTTTGGATAACAACTTTTTAAAAAGCAAAATTTAAAATAAAAGTTAAAATGCTACTTTTTTATAGCCACTAGTTGGTTGCTTTTGAAAAAAGCATAAATTAAAAAATAATATAATTTTTTTTTGGAAAAAAGATAATATAAAATTTTAAAATACAATTTTAACCTTATCCCACGATCATATTATTTTATCTCTCCTTTATTGTGATTTTATATATAAAAGTGTTTTTTTTACTTTAACATCCAAACAACTTTTTTATGTAAAAATGATTTTCAGATTATACATCCTATGATGCACGGACACCGACACGGGACACAACACGTCACGGCGACATCTTAATTCTAAAAAATGTCATATTTCGACACGTTGGGACACGTTTTGATATTAAATAAATTTTTTAATAAATATAATATAATTTATATTTAATACATATAAGATAAAGATTATTATTAACAAGGAAAATAAAATAAAGATTTCATTTATGATTTAAACTCAAAAATCAATATGAAAAATATTTATTAACAAAGAAAATAAGCAAATAAATATTTATATATTTATAAATTATTTTTTGTTACATTTCTGTATTTTACGATTCGATATGATTCATGATATACAATACAAAAAATTAGTTAAACGATATACGAGTATTGCAATTCAATAGGCTTTTTGATCCTTTTGCCCTTAATTAATTAATAACCATTTTACCCCTTATTCAAAGCTATCTACCAATCTACCCCTCTTTAATCGACTAACTTTAAGATTTAATCGATTAAATCTCACTCTTAATCGATTAAATATCCCTCTTAATTGATTTAATCTATAAAATATCCCAAATGAGCATGAAAGCATTGATTGAATGAGACAAACACAGTATCGGAGGTTATTTGAATTTTGAATTTAATGTAATTGGAGTTGATTGCGATTTCTATTTAATAAATAGGAGTTGATTGCGTCCTATTAAATACAAAACGCAATCAACTCCTATTAAATTCAAATCGAGCTCCTATTAAATACAAATCACAATCAACTCCTATTACATTAAATTCAAAATTCAAATAACCTCCAATACACGGAAAACTGGTTGGAGATTCTACTAAGTATTTTTATGATGAATATGCAATACGGGAAGGGTTCGTTGAATTTATTAGATTTGTTGCTAAAATATCGGTATTCAACCCGAAACTTCCGGAGGATGGCAAAGAACCCAAGCAAAGGAAAGAATCGATTATATTTTTCATAGTGTTCGCCTTGATTGCTGTCATAGTTCCAAGGTTGACAATAGGATAACTTCGCGCCGTTTTTCATGTAATAAGCAAGGTTTTAATGTGAGAGGTAGAAATGAAGTTAGTCCTGTTCATGTAAATCAATCCAGTTTCCAATAATCATTTTTCTTTTCGTGATATTGCTAAATCAAACCATTAACAATGTTTGCTATAGTCATTTTTCTTTTGTTGTGGTTTCTTTGTTTGTTTGGTTATCTATGCTTGTTGATTTGCTTTATGTAAGAACCTGCACCGCTAATTAAGGTAATGAATGAATTAATTATGATAATTAGGAAATGATTCCATAATTTATCCTAATAATTATTATGAGGCTTTAATAATTATGACTAACGGGTAAGAATGCTGAAAGTCGCTTTTTGAAAGAAAAGCGCAGATACCGGTTATGCTACCCGGTATAAATACGTACCGGAAAAGTATCCCGGAAAATTATAACGAGTGCATTATAATTACTAGAATATTAAAGAGGACTTGTAAAACAAGTTTCAAGTCAAAATAATGTGATCTGATCTCAGAACTGATACTGGCTATGGAAAAGCGCGTACCGGAAAGATGCTCCGAAAAATAAAATAAAAATATGAAAAATCTTAGAAAAATGTGTAGGTTTAGATTCCAAAGTTTGGGATCAAAATCTTTTGCGTTGCTATTAAGGCTAATACTGCGCGTTTAAGTGAATTTGGCTATATATGCACCTATTATGGCACAAAACCCTAGGTCTCCTTTCACTCTACATGAGTTTTTGCTGCAGCTTGTGTCTCCTTTGCTGCCACCCTTCTCCTTAGCCACCTTGCTTGGGAAAAACCTTCAAGTCACCTCCTTTCCTTGAGTTCTTCACACTTTCTTCTTGCAAACACTTGGTGGGGTAGGTTGTGAGAGTGTGAGGCTACATGTGCTACACACTCAGCCTCTGTGAGTTGAGTTTTGAGGGCTGGTTTGGAGAGTTGAGTGTGGTGAGTCATGATCATGACATTTTGAGGTCCAAGTGGTGACCTTTGTGGGGCAAGAACCAACCTTGTGGTGCTATTTTCGTGTACCTGGTTAAGGCTGAGTTTTGGGAGCTGTTTGGTGAGCTCCAAGGGCTTTCTTGCTGAGTTTTGAACTTTGGTAAGTTATACCAACCATGATCATAAGTTTAAATGCTTAAAAATGGAACCTTGATGCATGTATTGAGCTAAGTTGATAACTTAAGGGTGGGGAAGGTTAAACACACCTAGAAATGCATGTTTTAGTGTCTATAATCGGTTAAAGTTGGACCTTTTGGACTGGATATTCACCAAATGCAGAAACTGCATTTTGTCGTGAGATATCCGGATATTTGTCGAATAAATATCCGGATATCAATATCTGGATTTGGTATCCGGATATGGGACCTGGATATCCGGATATGGTATATTCGGATGTGGTCAGTGTGATATCCGGATATTGCATATCCGGATATGTCCCTTGTAATATCCGGATATCCTGTGATTTCGCAGAACAGTAGCTGTGCTGTGTGAACAGTAGGCTATTGGGGGTTTGTGCACCCTAGATTAATGAAGTTGAACTTCTGTAATTAATGAACTAAGTCAGAATCACATGATTAAGGGTTTATGGCTTTGTTGGAAGCCTTAAGACGTAAAACGTAAAGGAAAGGCGTAGTCTTTAAGTTGTATGCTTGTGATGCATGATTAATGATATATTATTGGTCCATAACAGATTGTGATACTGCTGTGTTTGGACTTGAGGGTGGTTGGACTCTTGGCTTGAATTGATTGCTTGCAAGGTAAGTTTTCGTGTCCTCGGTTTAGCCATGTTGTGGTTCCACCATGTCCCATGGGGATGTGGTTTATGCATGTTATGTTACATGCTTTGATGTTTTGGAAATGCTGTTGAGCTATTATATGCAATGTGCTTTTATGATATGCATGTGATGTCCACCTATACGGTAAGCCTGAGCATGTGGTACATACAAGATGGTGAGGCTGTGGATGAGGTGCAAGCGGTGTTCCTTGTACTTATGTGGGTATAGGCGTATTCCTGCATTTCTCTGGCCAGTAGATTGTATAAACACACATGGCATGAATATCTGTTGCACTGCATAGTTTTGGAACTAATATTGAAAATATTACTTTTGAACTTATATTGCACATGTAAGTGAGCTTGGGTGGAAGATCCTTGAGGACCCCTTGTCTTACTGAGATTTCTTGTTTAGAGATCTCACCCCATGTTTGGGGACGCTTATTTCAGGTTCAGGTAATGTTGAGGGCTCAGGTGGCAGGAGGCCAGAGCTGAGTTAGACTTATCTGTGTTTTGCTGACATGTTGGATGTTGGTTATTTGACTGCTGTTTATGTTTTCAGTTATGATTATGTTGAGACTGTTATTGGGCATTGTTGCCTTATTTGGTGAGCATGGGGTTTGTCCATGCCACTTAGACTTGTTATTGTCTTCTTCAGTCAATGTTGTTTTAAAGTATCAGGAATTGTGGTCCAGGCGATGTGTTGTAGTCCTGTGACTTTAGATACTCACATTATATTTATATATGAGGTATTCAGTTAGTTGTCTTGCAATTTACATACAGGCAGTATTTTATGAAATTGATTAAGTAATCAAGTTGGTTAAAATTAATGACGTCATAATTGAATTAAAGAAAAAGTTATTCCGCATTTTAATTAAGCGTGGCTTAATACAATAGTATGTTAACAATCCGGGTTAACACGGGCTGTTACACTTCACATGCATGGAATCTGCTTTTGTTTATGGAGGAGATTTGACCTTTGTTCCTGTTGGGAGATTTAATCGATTAACTTGAAGATTTAATCGATTAAATCTTCAAGTCAACTATTTTTTCCAGTTTTGACCATTTAATTGATTAAATCTTCAAGTTAATCGATTAAAGAGGGGTAGATTGATAGATAGTTTTGAATAAAGGACAAAATGATTATTAATTAATTAATGAAGAGTAAAAGGATCAAAAAGCCCAATTCAACAACCTTACTTTTAATTTTATCGTTACATCATAATTTTAAAGGAAATATATTTTTCATATTGTAAGGGATAAAATCATCTCCTGTACATATAAAAAATGGGTGAGATCCACTTAATTTTTCTCTCTTGTCTTTAGTGGGTCATACCCATTATTTTATGTGTTGTATGAGATAATTTCATTTTATCTCATACGACATAAGAAACATATTTTCCTAATTTTAAATATTGAAAAGCTTTGTTTTATGGGAGATGTTATACTTATAGCCACTTTTCCCTTATAATCTTTCACAACCACTTTTATTACTATTCGATCAAATCAAATCAACGGTTATAAAATGGTATCAAATGAGAGCTGTTAATTAGATTTTGATAAGATGGTAAATGAAAGTGGTTGCAAAATATTGCAAAAGAAAAAATAGTTGTAAATATAACCTCTTGTTGTTTTATTTGTGATCGAATAAATGATAATATTAAAGATTAATTTTTCTCTCAAAAAAGTTAAAAAAAGGAGAATTAGAGATTGTTTTGAATCGATATATTAAGGGAAATATTTTCTATACATCCATCGTATGAGCAACTAAGTGTGACAGACCAATAAAATGTGAGCAACAATTGTGATGTTTATATGAAAAGAAAAGGTAAATATTCTTTTAAAACAAATGTCATCTTTTGAATGGCAATCGCTCCTACATAAGTCGCACGTACATCCGTCGTATAGAAAATGATCTCATATATGGGATTTGATTTTCACTCAAAATTTCGGGTCCCACCTCAACCCCTCGATATATAATCAGGTACAATTATTCATCTATATTAAATAATATTTTCATAAAGATGCTTTCCATTATTATAGTAATAACTTATTTTTTTCGAAAATCTCGTTATAATTAAGGGTCTTCACCCAGCATCCATCTTAACTAATAATATTTTAGCGAGGGTATCCATTTTCCACCACTAAAGTATACCACCTATATAATTAATATGATCACCGTTGGATTAAAATTAAATCTAATGGCTCACGATTAATCCTTATAATCCTAATTTTTTCACTTTTATTCTCTCACATCTTCTCTCATCCTCTCACAACTCTCTTTAGGTTTCCGTAATTGATCCTCTCTTTTTTCCTAGGGTTGACAACAGACGTTGAATCCGTTTTTTTACTGTCATTTGATCACCCTTTCTTGAAACATGTTTTTCTTATTATGATTTTCATACTCGCAAAGTTATGGCTCAACAGATATACTAACCTAGAATTTGTGTGTGGATTTGCGATTAATAAATTGCTTGGTAAATGCCCGTCACAACCAGAACTATCGACTTCATCATCAGCTCCGGTCTCATCACACCCATCAGACGCAACCCCGACGCCGTTATTTATTTGATTTAATATCATTTGATCTCTTTATGCATCTTTTATCAAATATCCACACAGTTGTTAAACAATTTATTTTTTGGTCATATTAAAAATCTCATGTAAGTGTAATGATATATTTTAGTAGCACCTTGTTAAAGATGAATAATTCGGTGATGGTAAATTGTCACTTAGCTGACTCTTGATGGCATACAATGTTTTGAATAAATTCCGGTACCTCTTTATCAACTTAGAGACAGTTGTGAGAGGATGAGAGAAGATGTGAGAGAATGAAAGTGAAAAAATAGGATTATAAAGATTAATCGTGAGCCATTATATGATATTGGTAGTATAGATGATATACTTTAGTGATGGTAAATGGATCTCCTATTACCAATCACCATGAAAAAAAAAATCCAAACTAGCATAGTGAGATAAAAATATGCATTTACTTCAGGTACTCATATGAAGGCATTTTATTAGTAACGTGCTGTGTGGAAACGCGTTTACCTACCAAAAAGCCAAAAACGTAAAGTTGTTAAGCAATTTGACTTTAGGGGAAGTTTCCTAAGACATTTAGATTTCAAATCAATTAAATAACAAATAAAGAATGATTTATATCTTTAGCCAAAAGAAGAAAAAATAGAATACAATCAGTAAATAAAGGAAAAGAAACATAATCAGCGTCTCAATGAAGTTGACACGCAAAAGGGCCCAATAATTTTCGCAATTAGAGAAAGAACATTTAATTACTTGCAAACACACACAACCACATAGTCATCTTCATCGTCCAAACACTCTCTGACACTTTTCAACTGCTCATGTTGTTTCTCTGGAAACCTCTTCTACACAATCGTCCTATGTGCCTTCTTATGTAGTAAAACACGCGCGCCCACACACACACTATGTTATAATATAACATATACTTTCCTTTCATGTTTTGGGTCAGTTTTTTCTCATCGTGCTGGTGCAAGATAGGGTTTTTACTTTTTAAGCACGACAATGACCAGGTACAGAAACTACTGTGTTTAGTGCAAGCTTTCATAAATTATTTGCAATTTTAGTTGAGTCGACGAGCTGAATTTAAGGATTTTTGAGATTTTGTTTATGTTCATGAGTTTATTTGATTGATTGATAGTTGTGAGTGTAGAAAGGTTTGTGAGTCAATAATGGAAGGTATTGATCAAAGTGGTATGCAAAGAACTAGTTCTGCATTTCCTAGACCCCCAAACCGATTGAATGTTATGCATATCAATCAAATGGGTGTTGCTGAGAACCAGAAAATTTCTGGTATACCACCCTCTCACCCCAATACAAATATTTCACCTACATCTCCTTATCCCCAATTTATACCCTCCCAATCTCAATCCCAATCCCATTTGGGTTCCCAGCGTTTGCGTTCTCATAATTTGAGTCCTGGGTCATCTCATTCCAGGTCTCTGTCTCAATCCTCATTTTTCTCTCTGGATTCCTTGCCCCCATTGAGCCCTTCCCCTTATCGTGAACCCGTAACGGCATCTGATGTGTCTAAGGAGGAAAGCTTGGCTACCTCTCACGCCCCGGTCCCTAACCGAGGTCATCAGGTTCAGCTTGGCCATTGTCTTCCACCTCGTAAAGGACATAGGCGCTCTAGCAGTGATTCCCCCATAGGAATCTCTGGTTTTATTCAGTCTTTCCCTCAGTCGGTTCCCGCTGACAATGCTCCTTCTAGAGGAGAAAACAAAGATTTTGAGAAGCCAATTCAGCTAGTATTGAAGGAGCCAATTAAGGATACGGATCGTGTTGATGGCTTCAGTGGAGAACCTGTGGATGGGAGAAAAGAGGATGCCCTGGATGATTTATTTAGTGCATATATGAGTTTGGACAACATTGATAATCTGAATTTTTCTGGTATGGAAGATAGCAGAAATAGTGGTTCCAAGACAGTTGAAAGCAGTGACAATGAAGTTGAGAGTTATTTAAATGGAAAAACAACCGGTGCTTGGGGGGCAAGTCCAAGCTGTTCGGAAGAGAGGAGGGAAGGAGTCAAGAGGAGTTCTAATGGAGACATTGCACCTGGTGCCCGACATCGGCGAAGTTTCTCATTGGACAGTTCCTTGGAAAATTTTCATGTTGAAGATGGATCACCTAATCTTCCTCCTTTGCAAAATCGAGCTGGTCAACACTCGCCTGGTGATTCAGTAGATGGTAAAACATCTGACATCAGTATGGAGTTTGGGAATGGTGAGTTCAGCTCAGTGGAGATAAAGAAGATAATGGAAAATGATAAACTTGCTGAAATTGCCATGTCTGATCCCAAGCGTGCAAAAAGGTAATATTTTCCTTGTCTTTGTCCATAATTCAGTCATTTTATTTTGAAAAGAAACTAAAACTGTATTTGTTAAATACTTGCCTAGGATTTTGGCTAATCGTCTATCAGCTGCTCGCTCAAAGGAGCGGAAGATGCGGTACATTTCTGAATTGGAGCATAAGGTCCAAACTCTTCAGGCCGAGACAACCACATTGTCTACTCAGTATACCAAATTACAGGTGCATATCTTCCGAGTTGAGCTGATATTCCCTTTTCTTCAGTTTGTCAATTATATTTTATTGTCGTGAATGCTACTATTCATTCATTCTTTTTCTCCCTTTTATTTTGTTGTGCTCGTCTTCAGATGGATAATTCAGAGCTTAAAACTGAGAATAACGAGTACAAATTGAGGCTTCAAGCCTTGGAACAACATTCCCAATTGAAAGATGGTATTTGTATACATTTGCCTTATACTTTATGTATTAGTTAGCTCAAATCTGCTTTAACTTATATCACCCTGTAAAGTGTAAACTATTTATTTGAAGTGGATAACTTTGTCATTTTTGTACAGAAAATAACCTGTATATCATAGTTGTTAGAATTACACGATTTAATACAATTTGGTAAGCCAACTATTCATATCATGTGATGTATCAGAGATGGCTTTGAATCACGTGATACATGCATGAATTAGTGTGATTCTGTATTACAAATACAAATCACACTATTCAACGATTCTTTAATTTTTATTCTTTTATTCTTTTCTTTCATCAATTCCTATAAAAGAAACTGAAAAGTTAAATAAGCTTAGATTATTAAATGAAAGTAAACTAAAGGAGTGCTACTAAATGCACCCTAGTCGATTATTCCACAGTCCTGTTTTTATGCTTTTGAATCAGGAGTTTCGCATAGTCACTCACTCTATGTATCCTATTTAGCTATTACATTGGTTTGTTTTCATTCTTCTGAAACATAGGCTTCACGCCATCACTTGCTCGCTTTACATGCACCTTATTTGGCTATATCATATCGGTGCTAATTTTTATTTCTTCTGAAGCATAGTTTCATGCTGTCACTTTATGAGACTCAGTTATGACTCATGATTTGTGATTTTGTTTTGTGAGACTTATGGTTAAGTTGTCTTGTCAATTTCTAGTTTTGAATTATTACATATGATTTATATGATACTATCAAGCTATTTTTTATTGTCTCTGAATATTACGATTCAAAATGATTTAAGATTTACGATTCAAAATTTAGCTTGGCAATTCGTGATTTAAATTGTGTTTGATAACCTTGTTGTATGTATGATCGATCATGTTCAATGATGTCTGATTTTCTCTAAATAAAATCGATTTTATGCGTAATAGCTAGTAACAACATGTACTTTATGACATTTTTCAAGTGTGTGAAGATAGTTATTCAAACATTTGTTGGTTCTCAGCTTTGTGAAATGGTTGATGTCAATTAACAAATATAAGAGTGACTTCTATCCAATCATGTTCAATGATCTCTGCACGGCTGCAACTTTCAAATCTGCCTGCCTGACCAAGGAATTTGATTTCTTCTTGACAAATGCCTGCAAATTTGTAACCCGAGTGCATTTTGCCCTAATACCGTGTTTTCCTGATGTTCTTGTTTCATGTTATAGCCTCTTTAAATCTGCATATGAGAAATGCTTGAATCTAATCTGGTTTTAGTCATATATTCTCTTAATTTTGCCTCAATAGGTGTGGTCACTTAAATACCTTTATTGCCAAAATATAAAGAAATAAGAGAGAAAACGAGACTGGGAATGGGGCTCTAGTAGTACAGGTTAAAATATTCCTTTTTCTTGTATATGCAAAAACACTGCAGCTTTTTTTATTTGATGGAAAATAGTCACAGTAAAACTAACAATCATTTTTTCCACAAAACTTTTACTTCCTCCAAACCTTTATCAGATGTGTCCTCATTTCTAGATTTTCTTTTCTTTATTAATGTAATTATACACTGTAAACTTCTATCTCTCCGAGACATTGAAAACATGTTTTCAACTCTTAAGCTGTAACTTGTAAGTACATATCTCCATTACGCCCTCTCCCTTCAAAATCACTGCACTGCCTTGATTTTGTGCTGGAGATGAATATCTTCACCTGACTGGTCTATCTATATATTTAGCTGTGTACATGTTCCTTGGGCAGAGTATTGATTTTTGTTTTGACGATTAAGGAACTGGTGAAAGTAATTCCTGCAATAGTACATTTCGTTAGTACTTTCTATATCTTCCAAGTGCAGGGTCCTCTGCATTTATGCATTTGAATCTGACAGGGTTTACATTTCAACAGTCATGTAACCATTTGTGTTCCTTGATTGTGGCAGCTCTGAATGAGACCTTGGATGCTGAAGTGCGGCGTTTACGATGTGCAGTTGCAGAACTTGGTGGTGAGTCCCTCCTCTCAAGTCGCATGGCTCAGCAACGTGCTATTAACCAACAAATGTTGCAGTTACAGCATCAGCAACAGCCAAGCCAGCTTAGACATTTTCAACTGCAAAACAGCCATTCTCAGGAAGAGACACAGACTCAGTCACAGCAGATTCAACGCAATAATGAATTGCAATCTCAGCGCCAGAATGGCAAAGCTACTGCCTACTGATCTCAGTAAATTATAGAAGCAATTTATATATATATTGCTGCTTTTGATTCAAAGTTTGGTACAATATTTTTTTGAAATGGAGCTGATGGCACTGAACCACCGTTAGTTTGCCTATATAGGTCGGTTTTATAGTTTTTATTTTTCCCTCAATGTTTCATACATTATACTTGGAGTGTATTTTCATATTAACCTTGTGGTCATATTAATTATTATGAATACAATTAGGGATGTAAGTGTAAATGGGTTAGGCTGGCCTGTAGGGATCTATAGCCTATCCTATATTAGATCAGATTTGGCCTAGTATAAATAATCAAATAGAACATGCATAGATTTTTAAAAAAACCTATTTAGATAACATGCTCTACATGTCGGGTCTGTAAGCCCACAGGCTGGTTTATATCATGTTATTTATATTAAATAAAATAAATAAAAGTATTATTTTAATAATTTTAAATAATAAAATAATATTATTTTAGTTATTTTTTAATTATTAAATGTTTAATAGGCTTAAGCAGGCTTAACAGACTTAGGCTTAAGCAGGCTTAACAGACTTGGATGGACCATCCTGGTTTTGAGGGGCTAATGGAGGAGAAGTGGAACTCCTGAGTTGAAGTCTGTGACATGTTAGCTAATCTCATTCCTCATTTACAGAAGTGGAATAAAGATGTGTTTGGGGATATCATTAAAAAAAGAATATGTTTTCCCAGCAAATTGCGAGTATTCAAGGAAAAAGAGAAATAGTTGATAACCCTAGGCTTCAGGAGCTGGAGGAGCAGTTTCAGAAAAATCTTGATATGTCTTTGGAGCAGAAAGAGCTTATGTGGTTCCAAAAATCTAGGCATAAATAGATTGTGGATGGCGATAAAAACACAAAATTTTATCATCTCAAAACTGTCATTCGTCGGTGCAGTAATAAGATTTCCAGGCTTCGGAATAGTTGAGATCAGTGGATTGAAGATTCAGCTGAATTAAAGAATCATGTATGCAATTTTTATAAATACCTATTTTCGGAGGAAGTGGTTGATCGTCGATGGCTTTCAACCGAGAGCATGTGGCCTAGTCTCACGCAAGAGGATCTGCAGGCACTGATTATCCCTCCAAATGATCATGAGATTTAGCAAAACATGTTTGATATGGGCGTCTACAAAGCTCCTGGTAATGATTGTTATCCTGCTATTTTTTTTCAAAGGCAATGGGGTAAAGTTAAAGCTCAGGTTTGTAATGCGATTAAATTCATGTGGGCTCATCCTGAAGCAATTAGAGATATTAACTCAGCTTTATTAGTTTTAATTCCAAAAACTAAGAAGCCTGAGTACATTGCACAATTCCGTCCGATTTCTTTATGCCCAGTTATCTACAAGCTGTTAACCAAAACAATTGTTTCTCGGCTAAAACATGTTTTGGATAAAATCATTTCTCCTGTCCAGGTTAGTTTTGTGCCAAATAGGCAAATCCAAGATAACATTACAATTGCTCAAAAGCTTATTCATGCTATGAACAAAATGAAAGGCAGAAAAGCGTACATGGCAATCAAGATTGATTTGGTTAAAGCTTATGATAGAGTTAGTTGGTCCTTTATGCGTAGGACTCTTGAGGATCAATGTTTTATCTGGAGGTTTGATATCATCATGCAGTGTCTGTCATCTTCTAGGATCAATGTTTTATGGAACAGTGGAAAGACTGAGAAGTTTGATACTTCAAGAGGTTTGCGTCAAGGAGATCCACTATCTCCTTATCTTTTTGTTATGGCTTTAGAGAAACTTTCTGACATTATTTTTACTGCTAATAGAGGAGGTTTGTGAAAGCCAACTAAGGCAGGGAGAGGGGGACCGTAGATATCGCACCTAGCTTTTGCAGATGACTTGATGATGTTTATGGAAGCCAAGGAAGATCAAGTTCTCACCTTGTTAAAATGTTTGAGTCTTTTTTAGCAGATGTCTGGCCAAAAATTGAGTGTTGATAAAACATTATTTTTTTCTCAAAGAATACTCCTGCTGAAACAGTGGATAAAATTGTTCAAATTAGTGGTTTTAAGCGGGTTAGGAATATGGGGAGATACCTTGGAGCTATAATGCAGCATGGGCGAATTTCAAAGAATTTATATGCTGGTTTAGTGGATAAAGTGCAAGAAAGAATGAGCAATTGGCAGAAACAATGTCTTTCTCAAGCTGGGCGTATCTCATTATCTCAATATGTATTGTCTGCAATTCCTTATTTTTAGATGCAAAGCTGCAAGCTCCCTAAATCAGTTTGCAATCAAATTGAGAGAATTCAAAGGGATTTTATTTAGGGAGATCAAGATAATCACCGAAAACATCATATTATTAGTTGGAATGTAATTACTGCTCCGAAAGTTGATGGTGGTTTGGGATTCAAGCATCTTGAGCTTATGAATGACGTTTTTTTGGCTAAAAAAAGTGGAGGATGTACTCGCAGCCTCATCAGTTATGGGCGCAGGTGCTTCTTGCTAAATATAAGAGGGGTAGCAGAAATCAGGCTATGTTTGAAAAAATATGTGTAGGATGTGGCACACTATGGAAGGAAACTTGTTGTGGGATTTGGGTGATGGAAAGGAGATCCGGCTTTGGTGTGATAAATGGCTTCCGATGGATTGTACGCTAAGGGAGCTGGTTAGTGTTAGAAATGACAATCTGAGAGTGGCTGATGTGGTCACGCCTGCAGGCAATTGGAATATGGGGTTGATCCGGTCCATGCTTCCAAGTAATGTCTCTAATATAATTTATAGTATTCTTCCTCCAAATGATGAAGACAGACCGGACAGGCTGATTTGGAGCTTCAATAACAGCCATTTAATCACAGTCAAAGAGATTTATAATTGTATTTCTGGCCATTCAATCGTGGATGCAGAAACTAGGGAAATGTGGCATTGCCTTTGGTCTTGGAATGGTCCTCAAAAGGTGAAAATTCTCGGTTGGAAATTGTTGCATCATCGGTTATTAACAAAAAGCAGAATTGCTAGATGGAATGAGGGAGATAGCAGATGTCCGTGTTGTGGGGATAATGAGGAAATGATTTTGCATGTTTTGAGAGATTGTAACAGTGAAAAATGGATTTGGGATCGGTTTCTTCCATATAAGTTGACAGACGATTTTTTCAACCAGGATCTTTATCAATGGTTGTATAGTAACTTTGTGAATATCCCTAGCGGTGTGCAAGAGAAGTGGCGAACAACTTTCATGGTAACATGTTGGAAAATTTGGTTTTGGAGAAATATACACATTCATGATCAAAGTACTCCTTCCTTGGAGATCAAGACTGAGATTATTTTCAAGTTGGTGCATGATATTGAGGTTAGCTATAGTGGGACTGGTAGGCATAACAAGAATATTGCCTTTAGTCGGTTGAATATTTGCTGGCAGTTTCTTGTTGATGGCTTTGTAAAAATAAACACGGATGGAGCAGCGCGTGGTAATCCGGGATTCCCTGCTTGCGCGGGGGGGGGGGGGGGGGGGGGGTTGATAAGGAATTCTTAAGGTAATCGGATAACTGGTTTCTCCTTTAGATTGAGTTTTTGCTCAGCTTATAAAGCGGAACTTTAGGGTATTCTTCATGGCCTTGAGGTGGCTTGGAATGCTGGCTACAGAAGGGTCATTCTTGAAAGTGATTCGCGTCCTGCAATCACTGGGCTCACCAATCAGGGTGCAGCAGTTCGTGAGGAGCGATTACTTTCTCGTATACGAACATGGATTGGTAAGAATTGAGATGTGAGAATTCAGCATAATTTTAGGGAAGGGAATATGTGTGCTGATTGGTTGGCAAACTACTTGTTAAACTCAGCGGAGCAGATTGATCAGATTTTCTTTGAAGTACTTCCTGGTGAAATTTTGTTTTTATTTTTTGCGGAACTTGCGTATGTGGGAAGAGAGCGTTTAGTTACTCTTCTTTGTTAGTTTATTTTTTGGTTACTTGTTTGCTGGAGTTTAATTCCCTTATGTTTATCAAAATAAAAATAAAAATGTGCACGTAGTTTCTATTTCCATTATTAAATAGGATCGAAAATATTAATGGCACATCAAATAGTGTATACTTTGCTAAATAATGACTCATTTGTTAGTCATAAGATGTATAAATTGATCAACAGACTACTAACATCTAAGCATAAGACAAAAATATATGATTAAATTCTTATAATTATTTATATATATATCTTTAATACAAGAACACAAGGCTAAAAAATAACAACATTAATTACCAACTTATTAAAAATTCTACATCAGTCTACCAAAAAAAAAAAAAAAAAACAGTCTACATCAAGATGAGACTATTTGATCTTTAATCATATTTATATGAGGGCAATGAGGCGAAATGGATTCTGTCGTTCCTTGATAGATCAAGTGATTGAGATTGTTGAGTGTTTCTTGGCCACAAGGTAAAGATCATTTTTCTTGTGCATAGTTATTCCCGGTTTCACTTGCGTGTCCAACACGTCATCTTTGTCAAACCCACGAGGCAGTTCCCAATCAAACGAGTGGAGAAGATTAGCAAGTGAAAGTTCAACGGTGACCACAGCCATGTGCTTCGCAGGACACATTCTCCTTCCAGATCCAAATGGAATCACCTCAAAATCTTTACCCTTTAAGTCTATTGAATTCCCAAGGAACCTTTCAGGATAAAACTTTTCTGGGTCTTCCCAGTTCTCAGGGTCCCTTGCTATAGCCCACGCGTTAACATAGACAAGAGTTTTGGCTTGAATCTCATAGCCATCTATGGTGCACTTTTCCATCGTTTCTCTTGGCAAAAGTAACGGTGACGGTGGAAACAATCTCAATGTCTCCTTAACAACTGCTTTAAGATAAGGAAGCCTTTCAATGTCATCTTCATTTACAAAATCTTTGTCCCCAAATAAATCTCTTATTTCTCCTTGAACCTTTTTCATCACGTTAGGATTCCTCAACAATGCGGTCATGCACCAAACTATTGCTGCTGCAGTCGGGTCTGTTCCTGCTGTAAAGATGTTCTGCATATATATATAATCACATAAAATTAAATAAACTGAATTAATTAATCAGTTATCATGTTTTGTAATTAATTCATTAACATAAGATTAAGATTCGAACTCAAAGATTAAGGAAATGAATTTATTAACACTTCGATCAAGTGGTGGTTGGTAATATATTGACACTACCGGAAGTTTGGTACAAGTGAATTTTTTTGGTTTATCCCAGGGAAATGGAAATGTGATTACTAGGGATCCGCTGGAAAAATGAGTTAAATAGGAAAGTTAAAAAAAAGTTATTTGGTTGGGCAAAATATTACTGAAAAAATTGAGTGAGATTTCTGAATCTATATTCGGTTGAAGATAAAATATTGATGAAAAACCAAGCTGAAATTACAAAATAACCCTTTACAAAATAACCCTAATGATAACTATTGTTGAAGTCATCAAAGGATAGTTTTCACATCTTCCATGTTCACCTTATTCACTTAGCTAGATATCACTCAAATACGACCCTCCAAGTAGGATTTGAGCACCATGTTTTTGATCCAATTTTGCATCCAAAGTTCAATTGCTAGGCAAATGAGTTAGCTAGGTAAATTTTTAAATAACCTCTACTAAACATGGACAAACCATTTATCCACTTTCAAATGCCTAGTAATATTTCAAGATGACATCTACCAAATACACCCATATATGTTTAAAGATTTTGATTTGTAAACAAGCATGTGATACATTTAATCTGCATGATCCAACCACTCTGAGATGAGATGTCAAACTTTTTATTTGATACCAGTTTCAAAAAAGCATATATTTTAATAAAGCATTAGAAAGAAGAAAGCTTACCATAAGCACAGCTTTTATATGATCAAGAGTGAGATCAAAAGAGAATGAGTGATCATTGATCATCTGGAGAAAGATATCAATGATGTCCGTTACATCTTGGTCATTGGTTTTATGCCTTGTGGGATCCATGTGGTCATGGATGACTCGTTCATAAAACACATCAAGCTCCTTGAAGGTTTTATCAAGCCGCCATAGAATTCCCCTGACTCTATCAACCCACCCCATCAATGGAAAATAATCTGAAAAGTAAAATTCTGTCATCAATGCTTGAGCCTCGTTGAGCAGTACCTGCAATCTACTCCTTTTGTTGCTTCCTAATTCAACAACCTCATCATATTCATAACTATACTTTTTCCCAAAAGCTATCCTACTTATTGAAGTGCAAGTGAAAGACATCAATATTTCTGTCAAGTTTACAACTTTATGGGCAGCATCGTATTGTGATAGTTTTTGAATCATTTGGGCAACCTCATCTTCTCGAATGGGACGAAAGGATTGGACACGATGAGAGCTGAAGAGGTGGATGATAGAGAGTTTTTTCATTTCTCTCCAGTAAGGGCTATAAGGTGTGAAACCCAAGTCCAAGAAATTGTAAGACAATATCCTTGGTCCAAGGAAGCTTGGTCTGCTTGCAAAGTTGAGGTCGTGTGTTTTCAAGACTTGTGTGGCCATTTTTGCTGAGGAAACGACCAAGGTTGGGACAGAACCAAGGCGCAACGACATGAGAGGTCCATAGCGTTTGGAGAGTTGGCTTAGGGAGCGATGTGGGGCTGAGTTATCAAGCTGGTGGAGATTGCCAATGAGTGGAAGACCTGGAGGACCAGGTGGAAGAAGTGCTCTTGCTCTGTTTGTTCTGTGTTTGTGGATGATGAATAGAGTGAGGATGGATAACAAAGAAAGAAGAACAAGAACCCCCATGATGCAGGCACCCCACAAATTCCACCACTATCTTCAAAATTTATAAAACTTTCTTCTTTTGGGCAGATGCACCGTACATTGAAGATTTTTCCTGTTTTGGACCGGGCCTTGCGACATTTCCACCGGACCATACCTCAAGGTCAAAATATTTATGTGGTAAAAGACGAAAATGTATCTTCTCCGTCATGTTTAACAAAAGGATTTTATAAGAGTTATATACTAGTAAAAGTGATTATGTAATGTTATGGACATTCGTTTTACGTGTCATGATTTTCTTTTTTCTTTAAAAAGTCCGAGTCTCATAAGATGTTATGCGTGTAGGAAAATTTGTTGTGTCATGTTAAATGATAAATGCAAACCCCTTAAAAAAATTATAACATGATTATATAGTACAATTATAATTATATAAATTGTGAATTAATAGTTATAATTTAATAATTATCTATTTTAATATTAATATTATTATTATTATTGATCTACATTTGTATAATTATGATTGCTTAAATAATTGTATCATGTTTTTTTCAATATAGGAGGATTCATTCACATAAAAGACATATATATATATATATATATATATATATATATATATATATATATATATATAAAAGTAGTCGGGCAGTCTCACGTAATTGTGGGCTCACAAGGTTGAAAAATGATCATGACATTACATTTTTATGTCTAAAAGAATCTTTTTCACTCTATAAATACTCCATCATCTTCTTAGAGAGAATATTTTTATCTTTATTATTAATTATACTTAAAGGATTTTATAATTCTCGTATTGGGAGGAGAATTGAAATTTTATGATGTAGAAATAAAAAATATGTGGGACACATATGTTTGAAAAAATTATATGTAGGATCCATATCAGTACAGAAATCAAATGATGTATAGGAAAATTTGAATTCTCATGTTGAATAAGAATTATAAAAATTCATTTACCTACCCTAGAAAAAAAACAAGATTATGGAAGATGATTGATGTAAAAAATAGCTGTCTGATTAGCATCTTTTATAAGCAAATTAGCATTTTTTAAAGCAAATTAGCGTTTTATTTTGCTTATGTAAATCCAAGATTAATAGATAGTTGATTATTAAGATTTGACATTTTCACTTTCAAACTAATCGTTCAGTCAATCCCATCTCTTATGCTATCTAACAACTACACCTAAGAATTAGCTGTCAATCAGCACCTTTCATTAGCAAATCAGTATTTTATTTTGCTTACCTAATTCGCCTAAAATAATAGCAAGTTGATAGCACAAGTTACTGTTTATTTTACATATTGACATGGGTTATATATAAATGTAGGGTTTCATGTTTATTATTTAACATAATATAACTTCACTTTCTTACACACACATTAAAGAGATGAGGTCCACATGTTTTTTTTTCTTTCATCATTCACTTTCTCTCTCCCTTTCGATGTGAGAGTTGGAAATAACACTTATATCATGTTACATAACACTAATAAAACTCATAAATGTATGTGGAAGCATCATTTACAAATTAAGTATAATCCGTTATATATTTTTCATTAGTGTATGACCGGTCAGACATAGTGTAGTTTATAAATAATTTTTTTATAAATATAACCTTACCCTAAATGTAATGGATGTTTACATAAAGAAAGTTGCATCATTGTCGTGATATTGCAAGTAAGAATGTAAATAGGTTAGGCTTTGATTTAAATAGTCAAGACCTGTATATAATATTTTAGGACTAGCTTAACCTATCAGCTTTATATAGGTTGAAATTATAATATATTTAAAAAATAAAAGTATTGGGCTAGGTCTACTGACCTGTCTAAATCGTATTAAACATTCAATAATTAAAAAAATAATTACAATGATATTACTTTATTATTTAAAATTATTAAAATAATAATTTTATTTATTTTAGTTGAAATAAATAATATGATATAGGTCGGCATGTAAGATTATAAGCTCGACACTCAAAAGAAAGTCTATGGCCTATTTTTTAGAAATATTTTTTTAAAAGTCTAGACTTGCTCTATTTGATTATATTTTTATCATGCGAAATTTAATCTGATATAGGCTAAATTATAGGTTCCTACAGACCGGTCTAACTCATTTATACCCTTATTTTCAAGAGTAATACAAAGATCTGTAAAGTCTGAACCAAATTTTTTAGCAACGAAGTAGCCGCCGGAAGGTAAGATTTGTTCCCTAGTGATTTGGAGGGATTCCATTAAAGTGCAGAACTAGTTGAAAAAATGCATATAACAGAGCAAATTATGAACAACCGATTCAATGTTACCACAATGCCAAATATTTTAAAAAATTCATAACCAATATAAAAGGATATTATGATGGAAAAATCCACCCATTTGAATTTGACTAGATAATATATAAATGTAAAGGATGTGGACATAAAGAAAGTTGCGTTATTGTAACTTGTAAGTGATAAGGAAAGTTGAAAAAGTTGCATTGTTGTAAATTGTATTACAAGTGATTGTATAAAAATTGTATAAAAATCGGCAAGTCTACACCGTTCAGTTTTACAATAGTAGTTGCGGTGACCTTAAGCAAGGAAGTTTCCGGATGATAGCTTTTTATTTAATTATTTTTTTATTTCAATCGGTTCATCTTCAAGTACTATCCGGATTCACATAAGGGACAAGTCTCTCAAGACCATTTTTCTACTCTCGCTACTCAATTTCAAAAACTTTGGTTAGTTAAATAGAACAAATGGAATCGAGAACAACATACAGTAAGATGATTTGTTGAAAATAAGAGAAATAGAATGATATAAATTAAGACTAGAAAACTTTTTTGATGGATAGTACACTATAATACTTTGCTTTTGTAATATTAATCAGTAACTCACACTTTTCTATTTTTCCTTCTCACAAGAACTCCTCTATTATTTTTTCATTCACAGCACTTCGTTACTAACTATATATATAAACTTTTTATATCCTTTAACTATTTTTTCCATTTATATATTTTTCACACTCTGAGAGAACTCTTTCTTTCTTTTTGTGTAAATATAAAAACTTGGCTCTTAATAAGAATTATAAAACCCAAACTTATATCCTTTAACTATTTTTTCCATTTATATATTTTTCACACACTATTAAATATAAAAACTTGGCTCTAACAACTTTCTCTTTATGCAACACATTAAATTTGTGGCCTTGGACAATTTCTAATGACAGCCACACATTTATTTGTGGCCTTGGACAATTTCTAATGACAGCCTCACAGCTACCGGCGGATCCAAAAAATTAACGAAGGGTGGGCACGGGACGGATTGCGACTAACCTGGACGGATTGCGACTAATTTGGATGGATGATGGAGAAAGAAGTAAATGTTTTAACTTCCAATAAAGGAGATTGAGGTTTGAGAGGAGATGAATCAGTATGTAGATGCAAATGATGGATCTGGAATAAAGCTCTTTGTTGTTAGGTTTGGATAATGAAGTTGGAGGAGAAAAAAAGTAGAAGGAGAGAAATTAAAGAGATAGGATATCGTAACAACCAACTAGGATTACTACCAATCAATTTCACCGTTAAATCGATTATGTTAATCCAACAGATTATATTTATTTCCATCTTTGTATTTAAGGTTATGAGGAAAATCATAACCACACAAAGGTGAAAATAAATATAAAGTATTAAATATGGGGAATCATAACCATACAAAGATAGAAATAAATATAACCGTTGGATCAACATAATCGATCTAATGGTGAAATTGATTGGTAATAATATTGGTAATAACCCTAATTAGTTGTTATAATATCCTACCCCAGAATTAAATTGAAAAAACTTAAATTTAAGATAAGGATATTTTTATAATTTTACATCATACTTTAAGGGTGGCACTTGCCCCCCCTTCTCTTGTAGGTGGATCCGCCTTTGCTCACAGCCACATATCCTGATTCGAGATAAGATCAAAACTCATTTACACATAGTCCTTTTCCCTTCTTAAATTTATAATTAGTATATATTCTTTTTCTAGTAATCTTTTTGCTAGCACATATTGTGGAACAGTGATCATTTTGTCATGCCTGGACAAAATATTTATTAGACTACCACGTCAACAATAAATTTTTCCAGAATGCAATGTGGCATAATTCGCTACACTGTGTAGCGAATTATGCCTGCTAATGTGGCAAGGCTCAATTGAGTGGAATAATTTGCTACACATTGTAGCGAATTATGCCACGTGGATGTCAGGCTGCACAATCAGCAAGAATGACACGTGTCAAGCATACAGTAATTTGATACACTGTGTAGCGAATTATGTGTCAGATGGCCAGTCCTTCTCCGGTCCATGTCAGGACATGTGTCAAACCCCACAATAATTCGTTGTACTATGAAGCGAATTATGTCTGAAATTTGCTATGACACGTAGCGAATTAGGGGCATATCTGACACAACAGAGACAAATGTCATCTCCCCAGTAATTTGTTAGGGGTCTAGTGAATTATATGCAATAATTTGCTATTTGGCATAGCGAATTACTTACTATAAATTGCCAAATCATTCCATTTCTGGTGCCTCACCACCAAGTGCGAAAAACTTCCTTTTTTATACTTTTTTACTACTTTTGTGTTATCTTTGAATGTTAGTTTTTTTTTCCTTTGTACAATGAGTGAGGGTATGATGAATTTAATCGCCACTGTTTATTATAATGGGAGAAAATATTTGAGACCGAACGAGCAAGTTTTTGAAGGTGATGCAAAAATATTTCGCATGAGCCCAACACGCAATCTTCATGAGCTGAAGAAGATAATATACAAGAAGTTGAGATTAAAATGTGAGCAAACTTTAGCTCGATTGACTGCTGGATGTGCCTCGGGTACCCCGTGTAGTGGGTTGGTGTGGAAATTGTTGAAGATGAAGATGTAACGTTAGTAATAGATGCAAGCACTTCCGAACCCGGAGGGTCAAGATTTATTGAACTGTATGCAGAAGTTAAATACGGTGGACAATCAAGCAGTCAACTTTATGCACCATCCACTGATGGCATTGACATAAACATGGAGCCAGTGGTCAATCCGGAAGATGAGGATGTGTCACCTGTGCTTGCACCACCAACTCAGCAAATTTGTGATGAATTCTTGTCGGCCCACGACATGTACGATCCATCTTGGCATACGAATAGTTCCGAGGAAGAGGTTGACGAAGGTCTTGCTCCAGACAGTGAATCATTGAATACAGATATTGATGGTGATTTTGATTGTTATCCGTCTACTGCAGTTGGTCAACCAATTCCATCTCCGGGCATTGTAGGAATGCAGGACCCGCCAGTTGCTGGTACGTAACCATTAATGCTATATTAGTGCTTATATAATATTATATTAAACTACACAATGCAGGTGCTCGATATGTTATTATGCAGGAAATGATAATGTACCATTTTGGTCTGGAATAAGCCATTTCACGAATGTTAATTGGGAATACCCAGATCAAGAGTTGGATGACATGCATGGAGCACAAATACCTAACTGACAGATGGGCCACGAGCTATAAAAAGATCAAGTGTTTGACACCAAGAAAGATGTACAGATGGCAATCAAACAATATTGTATGGCAAATCATCGCACAACAGTTGTAGACAAAAGTGATACGAAAAGGTTGATAATGACTTGTCAAAATCATAACGCTGGTTGTCCATAGAGAATGAGGGCATACCAAAAAAAAGGTGGCAGTGAATGGGTTGTAGGCATATGGAACAACGAACACACATGTGTTAGTCAGAGTCTTACCCAAGATCACAAACAGTTGGCCTCAAATCTCATATGTTCATTGATCTTAGGTGCGTATAATTGTATTATTTGTCATTTTTAATCTTTTTTCCACGATTTACTAATACATTATTGTTTGACAGATACAGAAATGATAAGAGAGGAGCCCAGTGTCAAAATTGGGCTAATCCAAGAAAGGATAGCAACCAGCCTTGGATTCCATATATCTTATAGGAAGGCATGGAAGGCAAAGCAAACGGCTATTGTAAAAGTCTTTGGTGACTGGATGAGTCCCATGTATTCCTACCTAGATGGTTGGATTACATGTTGCGTTTTTCTCCAGGGTCCACCTATAAGTTGGATTTGCGTGACCATTTCATTGAAGGACGCTTAGACCAAGCTCATGAGGTGTTCAAAAGGGTGTTCTGTGTGGAACCAATGCACTCAACGAAAAGAACATAAAGGTTCAACGATTTTGATGATAACAAACAAGCATGGAAAGAAAGTCTCATCGTGCAACTATCAAAAAGGAGTCCAAACAAGATCAAGACTCAAGCTTCAAGAGAAGTCTCTAAGTCTAAACTCAAAATGATATATAAGACTTAGGATTATTTGTAAGATGATTCCTTACATGAACGAAGCTCATAGTATTTTTAAAGTACATGAATTAAATCATCAATCAACATTGAAATACATTTCTAAACATGAAAATATACTTTCAATATTCATAAACTGTTAAACATGATTTTGAAACTATCCTTGAATCAAGAGAAAACCATGCAAGGGTGAAATCCAACCTGCTGACAGGCTGGTAATCGATTACCAAACTATGGTAATCGATTACCCTTCATGGTAATCGATTACCAAACTTATGGTAATCGATTACCCACTGTACAGAGACAAAAATAACGGCTATAAAACGGCTAGTTTGCGAAAATGGATAAGAAATAGACCTTGGGGGCCCTCTATAAATAGAGGCTACTGTTCCCATTGATGGGACACACCTCTTGATCATTATTGCTCATTAATTCTCATCCTATTTGCATTATTCTTGTCTTCATATCATAAAATCTCTTTGAGCTTTATTCTTGTAAGAGTGTCATATACCATTATTCTTCAACTTGTATTATCTGTACTTTGAGAGTACTTAGCCATAGTTTAAACACCTTCATTTGATTTATTGATTAGTTAGGGGAGTGAACCCTATTCACTTGAAAGGTCACCAAATTCCTAAGAAAATTTGGAGTGAAAAGTTGTAAGGCATCAAGAGCCCGAATTCTTGAAAAGGTGTAGTGGTTTGTCAAGCACCCTCAAGCTTGATAGTGAGTGAAAAGATTTGATCGAGCTGCTTCAGTCTGGACGTAGGTCACAGTGGTGGTGACCGAACCAGGATACATCTAGTTTGCAATTTCTCTAACTCTGATCTCTTTATTTACATACTGAAATTGCCCTTTTAGATTGTCTTTGCATACTAGCTTGTTTACTTTGCTATTCCTTTTTCTTGCTCCTACGCTTAGATTATTTTCTATTAAATCGCTTTATTGAAGAAATAGTCTTTAAAACATCAAAGGAGGTACTTTGCGAAAAGATTTTGTCAAACTCAATTCACCCCTCCTCTTGAGTATTGAAGCCACCTGTCCAACAAGTGGTATCAAAGCTTGAACTCTTGTGTAAAGAGCTTAACCGCTTCAAGAGAAGAGATGGCTTCTTTGAACCATGATATGCCCCTTGAGGGATCCTCTAGTACTAGACCTCCATTTTTCAATGGCGTCGATTATTCTTATTGGAAGAGTCGAATGAAAATATTTCTTCAATCTAATGATTTAAGAGTATGGAGTATAGTTGAAAAAGGATATACACTACCTACTATGAAAAATGAGAAAAATGAAGATGTTCCTAAAGATATAGATGATTACAGTGATGATGAAATCAAGAAAGGAAATTGGAATGCTAGAGCTCAAAATTTGATCACAAATGCCTTAGGTCGTGATGAATACTTTCGTGTTTCAAACAGTAAGAATGCTAAGGAAATGTGGGATATTCTTCAAATAACCCATGAAGGAATTAGTGATGTTAAATTTACAAAATTAAATGCACTCGCTAGAGAATTTGAAATGTTTGAGATTCATGAAAATGAAAGTATTCAAAGTATGCAAAGAAGGTTCACACATCTTATCACTCATTTAAATGCTTTAGATAAATCGTTTACTAACCTTGAGTTGATCTCTAAGGTGATGAGAAGTGTGCACAATAGAGAATGGCAACCCAAGTTGACAGCCATTACGGAATCAAAAGATCTAAAAACCATGGATCTTGCAACCTTGTTCGGCAAGCTTCAAGAATATGAAATGGAGCTAACCAGAATAAGCTTAAAGGAACAAGCCATCAAAAAAAGTAAGGGAATTGCCTTGAAAGCCTCAACACCAACCAAAGAAAAGGATGAGGAAAAAGAAGATGGAGATTCCGAAAATGGTCTTGATGAAGATGAAATGAGTCTCTTCGTAAAGAAGTATGGAAAATTCTTTAAGAAGAATTTTACAAAGAAATCATCATTTCCTCCTAGAAGAAGATCTAAAGATGAAGGATCTTCCCAACTCACTGTCACTTGCTTTGAATGTGGAAAAGTCGGTCACTACAAATCAGATTGCCCAAATGCTCAAAAGAAAGACAAAAATGAAAAGAAGCGAGGCAAGGATAGAAGGAGCTTCAAGAAGGCTTATCTTGCTTGGGATGACGAATCCAGTTCCTCCGATGATGACTCCAAGGAAGAAGCAAACCTATGCTTCATGCAAGATGGAAGGCCATCGGAGAAACTAAGTAAAGAAACCCAACATATATATCTAATGGCAAATGATGACAAAGATGAGTCCGAAATCGAGGTAAATTCTTCTTGCTCTACTATTTCCCCTTCATATGATGAGTTGTCTGACATGTTTGAAGAAATGCATAATGAAACACTAAAACATGTTAAAAATCTTAGAGCATCAAGAAGAACTATTAGTTGTTTGGAAAAACAAGTTGCATCCTTAGAAAATGAAATTAAAGAATTGAAGGATGAAAATGAAACTCTCAAATTACTTGATGCTAGCATTGGTTGCATCAAATGCCTATCTTCGAATGATCATGCATCTTCATCATCATGTACTTCATGTAAAGACCTAAGAAATGAAATTGATGATTTAAATGGAATTCTAAGCAAATTCACATGTGGAAGAGATAACTTAAATGTGTTGCTTGGTAAATAAAGATGCATGTTTAACAAATCCGGTTTAGACTTTGACACTAGCACACAAGAAAAATCATATAAAAACTTTTTCATTTCTCCATCCTACATGACAAGTAGCCCATTCATTAAATGCTTTCATTGTGGTGGAAAAGGTCATAGTGCTTCCACATGTAAAGTTAGAAGGAATGGTATTATAGGGCAAAAGAAAGTATGGGTTCCTAAAGGAACTAAGCCCAAGACTAACACACAAGGACCCAACATGATGTGGGTACCAAAGATTAAATCTTGACTTTGTGATGTAGGTTTGTTTGAAAGCTAAGAGCTCCAAGTGGTACTTGGATAGTGGGTGTTCAAGTCACATGACGGGAGATGTAACTAAATTTCAATCATTCACAAAGAAAGAGCATGGACATGTGTCGTATGGTGATAACAACAAAGGAAAGATACTCGGCATTGGAAAAGTTGGTAATTCCTTCTCTATCTCTATAGAAAATGTTTTACTCGTCGAGGGCCTTAGACACAACTTGCTTAGCATTAGTCAATTATGTGATAAAAATTATAGAGTTATTTTTGACTCAACCTCTTGTAAAATCGAAAGTATAATTGATGGGCAAGTTAAGTTTATTGGTCATAGAGTGGATAATATTTATATGATAGACTTAGATGGTATGCCTTCAAATGATGATAAATGTTTGATTAGTAAGGAAGATGACTCTTGGTTATGGCATAGAAGAATAGCACACATTGGCATGGGTCAATTAAGTAAATTGATATCCTTAGACTTAGTAATTGGCTTACCAAAGCTCAAATTTGAAAAAGATAAAGTTTGTGACGCTTGTCAAAAGGGAAAACAAGTAAAGGCTTCTTTCAAATCAAAAAATATTGTTTCTACCACAAAGCCTTTACAACTTTTACATATGGATCTTTTTGGACCAACTAGAACTATGAGCTTTGGTGGCAATTACTATGCTTTGGTCATTGTGGACGATTACTCTCGCTATACTTGGACTTTATTTCTTACATATAAAAGCGATGCTTTTAAATCATTCAAGAGACTAGCCAAACTCATTCAAAATGAACAATCTTCAAATATTGTTTCAATTAGAACCGATCATGGTGGAGAATTTGAAAATCAAGATTTCGAACTCTTTTGTGAAGAAAATGGCATTGAACATAATTTTTCCGCTCCCAGGACTCCACAACAAAATGGAGTTGTAGAAAGGAAAAATCGTGTTTTAGAAGAACTTGCTAGAACCATGTTAAATGAAAACAATCTTCCAAAATATTTTTGGGCGGAAGCCATTGGCACCGCATGTTATGTTATGAACCGTGCTTTAATTAGACCTATTTTGAAGAAAACTCCCTATGAACTTTACAGAGGGAGAAAACCCAATATTTCATATTTTCATGTCTTTGGTTGCAAATGTTTTGTTTTAAATAATGGAAAAGAAAACCTTGGCAAATTTGACTCTAAAGCTGATGAAGGCATATTTCTAGGATATTCACTCACAAGTAGAGCTTATAGAATCTATAACAAAAGAACAATGGTCATTGAAGAATCTATTCATGTTGTATTTAATGAAACTAACAATGTCTTGCCTAGAAAGGAAGTTTGTGATGATGATATCATAGGAAGCATGGAAAACATAAACTTGAATGACAAAGAGGAAAATGAAAGGCAAAAAGAAAAGGAAGCAAACGATGAAGAAACACCTAATCAACAAACCAATGATGGAAACAACCTACCACAAGATTGGAGAGTAGTAAGAGGACACCCCATTGATGTGGTAATTGGTGATATATCAAAAGGGGTAACTACTAGAAACTCAATAAGAAATATTTGTAATCATTTAGCTTTTGTTTCTCAAATTGAACCTAATACCATAAATGAAGCAATTATTGATGAACATTGGTTCTTGGCAATGCAAGAAGAACTAAATCAATTTGAAAGGAATCAAGTTTGGGAACTTGTGCCAAAACCAAATGATCATCCAATAATTGGAACCAAATGGGTCTTTAGGAACAAGCTTGATGAAAATGGCATAATAACTAGAAACAAAGCTAGACTTGTTGCTAAAGGATATAATCAAGAGGAAGGAATTGATTATGATGAAACTTATGCTCCCGTTGCTAGATTAGAAGCTATTAGATTGTTACTTGCATTTGCATGTATAATGGATTTTAAACTCTTTCAAATGGATGTTAAAAGTGCCTTTTTGAATGGATATATTCAAGAAGAAGTATATGTTGATCAACCTCCCGGTTTTGAAGATCATGACTTACCTAACCATGTTTTTAAACTTAAAAAAGCTTTATATGGCTTGAAACAAGCTCCAAGAGCTTGGTATGAAAGATTGAGTAAATTTCTTTTAGAAAAAGATTTTTCAAGAGGAAAAGTGGATACAACTCTCTTTATAAAGAAGAAAAATAATCATCTATTGTTTGCACAAATCTATGTTGATGATATTATATTTGGTGCCACTAATGTTCACCTTTGTGAAGAGTTTGCCAACCTTATGCAAAGTGAATTTGAGATGTCCATGATGGGAGAGCTCAACTTCTTTGGTCTCCAAATAAAGCAACAAAAAGGATGGAATATTCATCAACCAAGCTAAATATTGCAAAGAGTTACTCAAAAAATTTGGAATGGACAACTCCAAAACTATTGATACTCCCATGAGTACATCTTGTTCCTTAGACAAGGATGAAAGAGGTAAATCCGTAGAGATCACTAAATATCGAGGTATG
>JAVKPL010013776.1:0-77457 GCA_032173675.1 Gastrolobium villosum | reverse complement strand
TAAATTGTGGCATGATAGGAAGATCACACCTAGGGACTTCAAAGAAGGGGACCAGGTGTTGTTGTTCAACTCCAGGTTAAGGTTATTTCCAGGCAAGTTGAGGTCCCGTTGGTCTGGACCGTTTGTGGTTAAAAGCATGAAGCCTTATGGCTCAGTTGAAATCTGTTCTCATGACTCTGACCAAAGCTTCACTGTATATGGTCAGAGGTTAAAACTGTACATTGGATCTACTATGGACAGGAAACTGATTTCAGTTTCCTTGTTAGAGGTAAGTTAATTCATAATCGTCAGGCTCGCGACGTTAAACACGCGCTGAGTGGGAGGCAACCCACTGTACCAGGTATGTGATGTTGATCATTAGATCTTGTGGAAAGAAGAGAAGAGGGAAAAATGTTGACAATCTTTGAGAGAAAAGAAAAATTTTGACAAGTGTTGGCCGTTAAAACGTTCATTATGACCGTTTTAGCGTCCAGGAGATTGCACTAAGTGGGAGCTCTCTGACTTGTAGCGCTAAAACGTTCAAACTGAACGCTTTAGCGCTCAACAAGAAATCTGAAAGGTGAACTCTCTGACTTGTACCACTAAAACGTTCAAACTGAACGCTTTAGCGCTCTACAAGGATTCTGAGATAAGAGCTCTCTGACTTGGAGCGCTAAAACGTTTAAACTAAACACTTTAGCGCTCTACAAATGCATAAGGTGTAAGCTCTCTGGTCCAGCGCTCTAAAACGTTCATTACGACCATTTTAGCGCGGAGTTGCACACCACGTGTGTAAACTTATCTGGTCCTGGGCGCTAAAACGTAACTTCTCAACGTTTTAGCGCCGAGTCACTTAAAATTGAAATACACGGTTCTTTTCCCTCACTTTTTCCATCACTTTTTTTCCTCATATTCACTCTACACATACTTCTTGCATACCTTTGCATACTTCTTCGATTTTCACTCTCAGAATTCGTTCATATCACTAACCACAGATATGTCGGCTTCACCACCAAAGAAACAGAACAAAAAGAGGGCAAGAGGGGCCAAAAGTTCAGCACCACCACCTCCTGCATATGATGAGCACTTCTGGCGAAGTTCCAAACATGAAGACCGCTTCAACAAGAAAACCTCTCATAGGCCATTCGTCCGGGAACGCCAATTCATCTTGGACACGGATGAATACCCAGATTTCCAGTCTCAACTGAGGAGACGGGAATGGGTCACTTTTGGGGAGATATTGGTGAACAGCAGCCCGGCTATAGCCCGGGAGGTATTTGCCAATGCTGACAATGGAGATCAAGGAGGGCAGAGGACCTTCATGAGTTGGGTGAGAGGTAAGCAGGTCAAATATGATGCTTATACCATCCAAAAGCTGTTGAAGATCAAAGGCAGTGACAATGCTCAGGCCTTGACTTGTGACTTCCGCCGAAATTGGCGGAAGATTGATGTCCCACCCAGGAGGAGGGATCCTACCTTTGAGGGATGGACCAAATTGGGGGCGGCTGAACCCACTTTGCACACAGTTGCAAAACCTGGGGAGAAATGGGAGATAACAAAGGATGGGGTCAATCCCAAACTGCTGTGGTTGAGGCAGTTAAATGGAGAAGCAAGAGTCTGGTTCCATTTCATTGTCTCTAATATCATGCCTTCATCTAATCAGGCGGAGGTGAACTTGATGCGGTCTGTTTTGATTTCCACTATCATGAATAAGGGGAAAGTAGAGTTGCCTACCCTTCTTCAAGACAATATTTATGATATGGCCCACTCTGACACCAGTACATTCTCTCTTGGCCATTGCTCACTGATTCAGCTGTTATGCCAGAAAGCGGGAGTTGACATTACTGATAATGGAGTGCAAGTCAAATTGCACCCCAAAATTGATGCCAAGCTTGAAAGTAAACTGGCCTTTGAAGGTCGATGCATGTAAGGTGTAAAACAAAAATTTTACTGCGGAACATAGATGCACAAATAGGTTCATGCTTTAAGACAGCATGATGTTACCTTGTTTTTGGCCTGATCAGTCAGGGAGATCAGATGTCAGGCTTGAAGGGTTCAAACCCTCTAATGGTGATCCACACCACCGTTCGTCAATGATGCAAGAATCCTTTCTTGAAAGCCACCAGATGAACACCACAGTGAGGCTTGCTATGCGTACAAATGGTGAAGGTGGAGGCTAGGTATTCTGTTTGGAAAGGTGTAGTGAACTACCCTACAGAATGGTGCATAGATGGAGGAGATTGGCTAGGTTTTCTTGACAAAACCCTAAGGTGAGGAGGCTGTATATATGCGCACACCTTGATGAGAGGAAGAGGGAATTTAATTCATTCAAAATGAAAACCAACTTTCAAAAACATTTGAAATTTGCGCATGGAACAGGGGAGGATAAGGTGGAGCTGTTGCAAAACCAATTTTGCCAACAACCTCCAATCTTATCCTTATTAAATTAAGTTAAAAATAATTTAAACTTAAATTCATAAACTATCATATAGTATACTTTTCATGAGCATAATTCAGCCCTAGAAGGGGTCCAAATATATTGAGTAGTTGCATTCAAAATTTGAATCAACTCACCCACTGATTCCCTCAACCACCAAATCTGAATGGAGCTTTGTTTTAAGTGATAAGATGACATCCTTATCCTTTTGTTATGAAACAACTTTTCAAAGCCAATTCAAATTCGAATTCAAACACTTGAATTCAAATGTTCAAACATTCAAATTCAAAATTCAAAATTTCAAATTTCAAATTCAAAATTCAAATTTCAAAATTCAAATTTCAAATTCAAATTTCAAATTTCAAATTTCAAATTCAAAATTCGAATTTCGAAATTCAAATTCCAAATTCAAATTTCAAAATTCAAATTTCAAATTCAAAATTCGAAATTCCAATATTTGATTATTAATTTAACTAATTAAATTAATTAGTAATGGCTTGGACTATCCAAGCCCATTACTAAGCTTCATGCACCACCCACCCATTTAGGTGGGCTTCCAAACAGCTTCTTGGGCTAACAACCATTATTAGGCCCAATAACTTTAAACCTAGTCCATCATGACTACAAGGTGTTAGTGTGTGACCCATTAGGTCCAACTTAGCTTCTGACATAACTGGGCTTAGGCCTAACAAGCCCACAACCCAATTAATGACAACACAGAGCACTAGCAATGCTTTGTTGCCCCAGAACTAGTCAGATTAATGACTTGATCATCCTATTTCACATATTTGGTTATTGTATGTATTTCCCTTCGTCTCGGTTATCTTCCCATTAACCTAGGGTAAGGAAATGTATCAACCCCTACGGTTTAGTGTAAGCTTTATTCGAAATAGGGAATCTTCAATTTACTGACTCTAAAGGCAGATCATCTCATTATCTCTTTTACTATGCATAGATTCCCGAGTCCCTATAAATGTCATCCCGATTTCTCCGGTTTACAGATAACCTAATCTCTCACAGAGATTTGACGAATTCCTTCAACTTATTACCCTAGCCTTGTGCCCTTTAAGGACACGCCCAACAGTATACCTATGAGTCTCCATTTTTCAGGCAGACGAGGCATACAATCAAAACATGCCTTCAAGAACACAGTCTAGGTAATAACTTCTGGTCTAAGGAAAGACATACCCAAACATAAAGAGATTACTCTAATGATACTATCTGTGAGATTTCCTCATAGAGTCTCTTTTTGGGACTGTTCAGTGCGAGCTATACTCTTATAGGTCCGCCCACGACTTTAGCTAAGATATCTCCATATCTGCAGCTCATGAGGTCTTTACCTTGTATCCATATACAAGTAGATAAGTCGTACTAGTCTTACTTGAGATCACTGATCCCCAAACTCAGTGTCTCTAGACTAGGAACATATAATTAGGAATAGACATGCAATATCCTTGAATCCTCATGATCGTGATCTTATCACAGATACTTAAGAGATACTTGTTCTATTCCAAGGGGTTTATCCAGTTCGTTCATATAATATTAACAGTAATATCGAGACACAATATGAAACTGAATAAATAGTGCTTTATTTATTTGCGACAAACAAAGTTCTACATCTAGTGTCCTTTATTTAATCAAAAGATTGTCTCTAGGACACCCATATGCTAACAAAGCTGATCAGGGATCAGTTAAGAATTGGAGGGGAAGGTCCAAAGGGATTGACACCGGGGAGGAAGCAAGGAGAGAAGCCAGAGGATGCTGACTTCGAAGAGCGCATTAGAGCAGGGGAACAGTGGTTGAGAAATGGAGATATGCGTATGGGCCACTTACGTCATCGCCTCAAATTTATGCAGGCGGGTCAGCAGTCATTCCAAACACATGTTATAAAGATGTTGAACGACATTTGTGAGGCCCAGGGACTTGAGACTTCCACTTTTCAGCCTGCTGTGTACCCTCATTTTGAGGAGGAGGATGCTTTCGAGGCAGCAGCTGCCGCCCATATGCGTGATGACAGCGAGTCCTCTGATGATGACATTGAGCAGGATGTTCAGGCCCCGGGTGGAGAGCCAGTTGTTGCGAGTCAGGATGGTGCCGGACCATCAGTCGAGGTTAGTGCAGGAGCAGGGATCAGTACAGGTGCTGCACAAACAGATTATACACCGCTCCTGCATTTTGACCCAGGAGACCCCTTTGACTCTGATGATGAGGCGACTGCATCTTTTGTGGAGTCATGATTTGCAGTTTTCCTGCTGTTATTTTGTTTTGCTTTTTCAGTATCTGGGTTATTTTGTTGGTACATTTATATTGGTTATTTTGTAATTTGTTACTGTACATTGAGATTTCACTGTTTGTAGATTCACATTTCTGATAGTACTGATGCTATTAACTGTATGTGAATGTGTTTCAGTAATCCACTGTTGTTTTAGATTTAAATTAGTTGCTGGGGACAGCAACGTTTAAATCTGGGAATTGTGGGTGTGATGTGATTGAATGGCAAGTGAATACTGCATGGAGAGGTCACACGAGTGGATGAGCCAAAACAGGGAACATCTCAATCTCTTTTCTTTAGTTTTTATTAGTCTGAATGATTTTTAGTGTAGTTAGATGTTAGTGTAGTCTAGAATTAGGATAAAATTTAATTAGGATAAAAAAAAAATTTCTCTTTTTCTTTTATGAAATTTCATGAGGATTTGATTGATCAGAGTTTTAGATGATTGATCAAATTAAGGATACAATCTTATGCCTTGCATGTTGAGAAATGAAATGTTTGCATGATTCATTCAATGTGTAAGAGTAGAGAGATTAGTTGTGATGCATAGAGAGGAAGTCAATCATGCACTCTGAACTGTGAGGAAATTGAGCCTATACAGAAATTTTTGTTCAGAGAGCATTTCACTGCATGAGTAACTCTAGAACTTGCCTTGTTTCTTGTTTGAAATGGTTGATGATGCATAAGGTAGAGGAATTTCCTTCTTGAACCAGAAAGTTAAAAGGTCAACCCTTAAGTTCCTGTTGCATGAACCTTTGAGACTAATTTGTTGTTAATATACTCTCACATCCATTCCTTTAGACTGAAAAGTTCAGATAAGTGATAAGGGGTGGAGTGTTTTGTGGGAAGTAAGGTATCTTTGCAATAAGTGAATGAAAGAGATGTTTGAAACATGAGAAAGAAGAAAAAAAAAGGTTGTGGAACACAAAGTGTTTAAGTTTTTGGAGGAGGTAAAGTGAAATGGTAAAAGACATAAAGTGTCTGAAAGAAAAAGGATAGAAAGAAAATTTTTGTTAAAGACACGAAGTGTCAAGAAGAAAAGGAGGAAGAAAGTCAAAGAATGAAAAGGAAGAAAGATTGGGGAATTAGGAAGGAAATGACAAATATTGTGATTCCCCCTTATCTGAATCTGATTCATTTGATCTGAATTTTTCATGCCACAGAAAGCCTTACCTCTAGTCAAGCCATACACCAAGCCTCATTGGAAGTTTGAGTGCAGTGAAGAATGAGTGACATGTTGGTCCCTAAACACTAGTGTGCAAGAGAGTTAAATTCTCATAATTTTTGAGAAGATCCTAGTGAGGGGTGTGTTGTTTGGAAGTCTCTGTATGTCATCTGTACTAATCTTTTGAAAAGCATATAGGATGTTGTGCAAGTCATGAGAAACAAGAGATTGCATGGTTGTAAGTTGTATCAATGTGATCCCTTGTTGAATTCAGTCAATCCTCATGAGTTTCATTTGTAAGAATCTGGAATCCCTCTTTGTTGCAAGTGCATTACTGAGGACAACAATGTCCAAATCTGGGAATTTTGATAAACCCCTGGTTCATCAGGTTTTTCAGCACAAATTAGGATTAATTTGTATGAATAATTGGTTGAATAAGGAGGTTAATGTCTTAATATCTCCTGAATTACAAGTTCTGAGAGCTTTGTGAAAATCTACATTGTCTTGCAGGGAAAGGAAGCCCAAAAAGCATCAAAAGAAGGAAGAAGATTCTGGAGGAGAAAATTGCCTAAGTGTTGAGCGCTAAAACGGCCACACTGACCGTTTTAGCGCGCTGCTGCAAATCAGAATTGGAAGCCTCTGGAGCTCAGCGCTAAAACGCTTACACTGAGCGTTTTAGCGCTCTAATGTGCAATTCTTCTCTGTTCTGAAACGCTAAAACGTTCAAATCAAGCATTTTAGCGTTGGAGTCAGTTGAAAGCAGTTGAGAGGTTATCAACTATGGACACTAAAACGCTCATTCAGACCGTTTTAGCGCCCAAGTCAGTTGAAAGCAGTTGGTCACGCATCAAGCCGGACGCTAAAACGCCCATTTATGACCGTTTTAACGTCCACATTATTTTTCAGCAGACTTGTAACATTATAAAAGGCAAAAGGCCTAAAAAAAGGACAAATCTAGATAGTTTTTCTCTCTCCCAATTTTCTACTCTCTTCTCATATATCAGATCTTAGGATCTGAATTCTCCCTTTTTACACAATAATTCTTAGGAGTAGTGTAGCATTGCAATTGAAGATTGAAGATCCACTACCATGACAATGGAGTTTTTTCTTTCTTCTTCCCTTGTATTTACTTTCATTATGTCTGAGTAGAGTCCTTTGTAGTCTGATTCAATGGAACTCAAGTGTGTATTTATGAATAATTAATGTGAAGTTATGTTTTCCTATTATGTGACTTGTATGAAGTTGTCTTGATCAATCATTCTTGTTTATGAAATGATGTAGAACAAACATGTTTGCATTGTTTTAAAGTTGACAACTTCATCATTAGTATTATAGTAGTCAAGACATTGATGCTATAATATTAATGTAATCTTAAAACCTTAGTAATTAATGTAAGTATTATGAAAGGAATCACCAAGACATTGGGGTTTCTGATTAATGTACCCATCAAGGTAGTAAGACATTACATCTTGTAGATAAGTAAAAGGTTGATTAACATCACATGATAGAGAAGTCATGATGGAAATTGATTCATTCATAAATTCATACTTGAGGGAGATTGATATCTGACTACTGTTTTAAATTATATTAATATCTTTGTGTTTTAAACTTATCTTATTTTATGCAATTACATTTCTAGTGACAAGAAACTCATGCAAATCAAATCTTTTTGGTTGACTCAAATCAATAACAAGTGGATAATCAGTGCTTGACACAATTCCTCGTGTGAACGATCTTTACTTATCATTTTTATTACTTGTATGACTAGTGCACTTGCTAATTGGACAACAAGTTTTTGGCGCCGTTGCCGGGGATCGAACCCGGGTCGTCCGCGTGACAGGCGGAAATGGTTCCTTTAACACATGTATTATATAAATATATTTTAATTATTATTTCACGTCCCCTCTAATTAGTGATTAGGGTCCCTACCTATAATGTAATTAAATGCAATCCTTTCCATTTTTAACTAGTATCTAGAATCTTTTAAAAACATATACATGCACTTGCTTATAATAGCAACAATAATAATTTTCCAACTTACATTAATTCCACTCTATACATGAACTTAGTTAGAGTTTCCAACATGCTTCACATTCTTAATTATAATTTATGTAATTTCCTAATTATGTGGGATGTTACAACTCTCACTCTTACCAAGTGTTTTAGTGAAGGAACCAAGAAGAAATGAGGTCCCTTGGCTCCAATGGTGAAGGAAGGAAGAGGGTGGCAAGTGGCTGCACAAGCTGCAGAATTCTCACATAGAGGAGCTGCACATTTAACCTAGAAACTTGTGCCATTTAGCATATATAGCCATTTAAGTCATAACGCGCAGTATTAGCCTTAATAGCTACGCAAAACATTTTGACCCCAAACTTTGGAATCTTAACCTACTCATTTTTCTAAGATTTATCATATTTCAATTTTATTTTTCGGAGCATCTTTCCCGTACGCACTTTTCCATAGCCAGGATCGGTTCTGGCACCAGTTCTCATTATTTTGACTTGAAACTTGTTTTACAGGTCCTACATATTATTCTAGTAATTATCATGCACTTATTATAATTTTTCGGGATACTTTTTCGGTATGCATTTATACCGACTACCAGAACCGGTATCTGCATTTTTCTTCCGAAAAGCGACTTTCAGCGTTCTTACTCACTTACTATAATTATTTAAGCGAAATAATAATTATTAAGGTCAATTATGGAATCATTTCCTAATTTATCACAATTAAATCATTAATTACCTTAATTAGCGGTGCTGGTTCTTACATTCACCCCACATTTTTAAGGATTTTGTCCTTGAAATCAGAAACATATCTGTCTCGAAAGTCGGGATACTGCCGAAGAAGCTCGTCCTCTCACTCCCATGTACACTCCTCGGGACTACGTCCAGTCCACTGCACCTTGACCATCGGAATAGTCTTGCTCCTAAGCTGCTTCTCGCCTCGATCAAGAATTTTGAGTGGTCTGACGGGAGTCTTTAGGTTCTCCAGAACCTCCACATCATCCGGTTGCACCACGTGCGAAGGATCTGCTATGTATCTCCGAAGCTGAGACACGTGAAACACGTCATGGATGTTGGCTAAGTTCGGAGGTAAGGCAAGTCGATAGGCAATAGGTCCTACTCTACCAAGGATCTGGTAGGGCCCAATAAACCGCGGGCTCAACTTCCTCACTCCGAGTGCCCGTCCAACACCGGTGACAGGTGAAAGTCTCACAAACACGTGCTCACCCTCACTGAACTCCAGTGGACGATGCTTGACATCGTAGTAGCTCTTCTGGCGATTCTGTGCCTGCTTCAACTTTTCCCTGATCATCTGGATCTGCTGGGTAGTATCTTGGACAAAGTCCAAGCCAAATAGCTCTTTGTCTCCAACCTCAGACCAGCAAGTAGGAGTCCGACACCTCCTACCATATAACGCCTCGTAGGGGGCCATGCCCAGACTAGCATGAAAACTGTTGTTGTACGAAAATTCCACCAACGGAAGGTACCTATCCCATGCTGAACCCTGCTCCAACGTGAAAGCCCTCAACATGTCCTTCAATGTCTGGATGGTCCGCTCAGTCTGTCCGTCATTCTGAGGGTGATAGGCGGTACTCAATCTCAACTGTGTACCAAAAGCTCCCTGCAGCGACTCCCAGAACCGAGAAGTGAACTTCGGGTCCCTATCACTGATGATACTCTCGGGCACCCTATGAAGCCTCACAATCTCGCGGACATATAGCTTGGCCAACTGCTCTATAGTGAAGCTCACCTTCACTGGAAGAAGATGGGCAGACTTGGTCAATCTGTCCACAATGACCCAGATAGAGTCACAATCAGTCTGAGTCTTCGGTAACCCCACCACGAAGTCCATGGAAATACTCTCCCACTTCCACTGTGGAATCTCAAGAGGTTGAAGTTTACCAGACGTTTTCTGGTGCTCAATCTTCACTTTCTGACATATCAAACATTTGGACACGTAGACCGCTATGTCCTTCTTCATGCCCAGCCACCAAAAATTTCTTTTTAAGTCCTGGTACATTTTTGTAGCACCAGGGTGGATAGTAAGCTGGCCCTTATGAGCCTCTGCCATAACCTCCTCAGTCAATGGCCCTCGAGGGATTACAACCCTCTTCTGGAACAGTAGCAATCCATCCTCACTCCAAGACACACCGTCTTGGTTCTTCACATAATCTAGGCACTCTCTTTGCACATGCGCCACTTTAATCTTTCCCATCAACTCATTAATCACTTCGGCTGTTTCCATCTCGAGCAGTGCGCCCCCAAATAAGGAGTTCACTCTCAAGTCTCTGAACTTTTCAATTACATCATAGTCGCTCATCATCAAGCTGGATAAGCTCACGGATTTCCAGCTCAAAGCATCGGCTACCAC
The DNA here is from genome assembly GCA_032173675.1 of Gastrolobium villosum. Taxonomy (NCBI): domain Eukaryota; kingdom Viridiplantae; phylum Streptophyta; class Magnoliopsida; order Fabales; family Fabaceae; genus Gastrolobium; species Gastrolobium villosum. The sequence goes on along the minus strand of JAVKPL010013776.1, from coordinate 67,227 downwards.
ATTGGCCTTGCCAGGATGGTTCCTCAACTCAAAGTCGTAGTCCTTCAAGAACTCCATCCATCTCCGCTGTCTCATGTTCAACTTCTTCTAGTCAAACAGATATTTCAGACTCTTGTGGTCACTGAATACAGCAAACTTCATGCCATACAGATAATGCCCCCAAATCTTGAAAGCAAAAACAATAGCTGCCAACTCCAAGTCGTGAGTCGGGTAGTTCTCCTCATGAGGTTTCAATTGTCTTGAAGCATAAGCAACAACTTTCCCTTTCTGCATCAACACACAACCTAGCCCCTTACCAGAAGCATCGTAATATAACTCAAACTGCTCCACAAGATCAGGAAGAACTAACACAGGAGCAGTAGTCAGTCTCTCCTTCAACTCCTGGAAGCACTCCTCACACTCATGTGTCCACACGAATGGAGTCTCCTTTCGGGTAAGGCGAGTCATCGGTAACACCATCTTGGAGAATCCCTCAATGAACCTCCTGTAGTAGCCTGCCAAACCTAAGAAGCTTCTTACTTCTGTAACTGTCTTGGGTCGTTCCCAATCCATAACGGCCTCAATCTTTTTAGGATCAACTGCAACTCCATCAGCGTAAATCACATGGCCCAGAAATTTCACCGACTTAAGCCAAAGCTCACATTTCGACGGCTTTGCATAAAGCTTTTTCTCTTTCAACACTTGCAACATAATCTTCAAGTGCTCAGTATGCTCCTCCTCTGTCTTGGAGTAAATCAAGATGTCATCAATGAAGACGATCACAAACTGATCCAAGTACGGCTGGAAGATCTTGTTCTTGTATTCCATGAATAGTGCGGGTGCATTGGTGAGTCCAAACGGGATCACCAAGTACTCATAATGAACGTACCTCGAGTGAAACGCTGTCTTTGGGACATCCTCCGGCTTTACCCGTATCTGATGGTATCCGGACCGGAGATCAATCTTTGAATACACGCAAGCACCCCTGAGCTGATCCAACAAATCATCAATGCGTGGAAGAGGATACTTGTTCTTGATTGTCACCTTGTTCAACTGCCTGTCGTCGGTGCACAATCGCATAGTCCTATCTTTCTTTTCCACAAATATGACCTGTACTCCCCAAGGAGACACACTCGGCCGAATGAAGTCTTTCGCCGAAAGCTCCTCAATATGCTTCTTCAGCTCTGCCAACTCTGATGGCGACATCCGATATGGAGCTAGTGAAATAGGCCCCACACCAGGCAATAAGTCTATGGAGAACTCTATCTCCCTCTGCGGTGGAAACTCAGGAATCTCCTCGGGAAACACCTCGAGGAATTCCCTCACCACAGGAATGCCAGTGAGATCCTCCTGTGTCCCACTCACCAAACCTCACAACATGACATAGCCAAATGCCCCTGCTCTCAATGCCCTCCTCGCCTGCAGGACTGAAATGAACGGTGAGGAACTGACTGTGGACCTACCCGGAGACATCACCACTCTCTTGCCACAACAATCAATCAATGCACAGTTTCTGGACAGCCAATCCATGCCCAGAATAATCTCCAAGTTGGCCATCGACAATCCTATCAGATCTACCAAGAAGTCACGGCCATCCCACTGAAACGCTACATCATGATGGACAGTGGAGGTCAAACATTTTTCTCCGGTGGCGGTGGTCGCCCGCATTGGTGGAGAAAGCACAGCACTGGGCAACTCAAGCCCCATAGCAATAGGGGTAGCAACAAATGAATGCGTTGCCCCAGAATCAAATAACACATCAACAGCTGAACCACCGATGGTAACAGTACCTCTGACCAGGTTCGGAGCTCAGTTCGACTGCTGACGATCAAGGGCGTACACACGCCCAGTAGTAGGTGGCACAACTGGTGCCACTGTAGGAACCATCTGCAGGGGAACTGCCTGCACTGCAGTAGCTCTCGCCGTCGGGCAATCTCTCGAGTACTTGCCCTTCTTGCCACACTGGAAGCATATCAATTGGCCTGTAGCACACGGCCCAAAATGTGATTTCCCGCATCCCGAGCATCTGGGAGCAGGAGTTCTCATTGTACTCCCCTGAGCACTAGTCTTCTTAAACTGATTTGGCGCTTGTTTAGCCGCCAACTGTTTTCCTTTTCCTTTATTCCCAAACTTCCTGCCTCTCCAGGAAGTGGAACCACCAGCAACCTGTGGCACCTCAATCTTGGCCTTCTTGGCTTGACTCGCACTACAGAAATCTTCAATATCTCGACACTGTTGTACCAAAGCCCCAAAGTCTCTCGAAGCAGAACCAGCAAGGTGCCCAGCAATGTCCTCATTAAGTCCCCTACGGAACTTAGCAGCTAGAAAAATGGGAGTCAGCCTCGTCATCCGGAAATGAGCAAACTTGACCAGCTCATTAAACTTGGCCAGGTACTCGTCAACAGACAACGAGCCCTGCACCAATCTGTCAAACTCTCCCTGCTTCTTCTCCTGAGCATCATAAGGAAAGTACCGACCCAGAAAGCAGTCCTCAAAGAACGGCCATGTCATCACATGCCTCTGCATCTCGAACACCTGGGAGGTGTTCGTCCACCACTCATGGGCATCGCCCTCCAGCATGTATGGGGCGAAAATCAACTTTTATGGCTCGGTGCACTGCATCACTATGAATATCTTGTCCAGGGCCTGGAGCCATCTAGCAGCAGCAATGGGGTCGTAGGACCCATCAAACGTAGGTGGCTTATGCTTGCGGAAAGCATTCAGTCGGTGGTCGATCTCATCTCGATCCTCAGCAAAAACGGGAACGGCCTGCATAGGCCCCGTCAAGTGGTTACCCTCACCCATCTGACTCTGGGTGTCCTCCTGTTGACTAGGTGGAGGTGGAGGCGGTGGTGATGGTGGAGGACACTGGCCAGCAGCAGGACTAGCCCTCAACTCCTCTATCATAACCCTGATCATAGTCATGTTGGCCATCCATTTCTCCTCCAATACATCAGCGGTGGCTCTCCTGTTCGCCTCTCTAATGGCGTCCAGCATAGCCTAATTTGCCAACCTCGTGGCCTCCTGGTCGGCTAGTCGGGCCGCCTGCATCTCAGCTAATGCAGCCAGGACAGGATCCGGTTGATCCTCACTCGTACCCTGGTTCCGCCTTGGTTGCACCATGACTCTGCACAAGTTACACAAAGAATGAGTTGATCAGGCCCACGCCATGTGGTCACGTATGCATTATCATAATACACACCAATCAGAGAGAACACAAGGTAGACACGCAACAAAACATCCTAAGTTATTGCAATACATACAGGCTTTTCCCTCGAAAGTGCTCTGATACCATAAAATGTAACAGCCCGTGTTAACCTGGTTTGTTAACATACTATCGTATAAAGCCACACTTAATTAAAATTTTGCGGAATAAGTTTTTCTTTAATTCAATTATGACGTCATTAACCTTAACCAACTTGATTACTTAATCAATTTCATAAACTAATGCCTGTATGTAAATTGCAAAACAACTAACTGAAATACCTCATATATAAATATAAAGTGGGTATCTAAGTCACAAGACTACAACACAGCCTGGACCAAAATCCTGATACTTTAATACAACTTTAATTTAAACAAGACATACTCAAGTCTATGTGGCATAGACAAACCCCATGCTCACCAAATAAGGCAGCAATGCCCAACATCAGTCTCAACATAATAATAGCGAAAAACATAAACAGCAGTCAATATCCAGCATCCAACATGTCAACATATCACAGTAATATCTAACTCAGCTCTAGCCTCCTGCCACCTTAGGCCTCAATGTAAGAACCCGCACCGTTAATTAAGGAAATTAATTGATTAATTGTGATAAATTAGAAAATGATTCCGAAATTGACCCTAATAATTGTTATGTGTCTTGAATAATTATATTAAGTGGGTAAGAATGCTGAAAGTCATTTTTCAGAAGAAAAGTGCAGATACCGGTTCTGCTAGTCGGTATAAATGCGTACTGAAAAAGTATCCCGGAAAATTATAATAAGTGCATGATAATTACTAGAATAATATGTAGGACTTGTAAAACAAGTTTCAAGATAAAATAATGTGATCTGATGCCAGAACTGATACTGGCTATGGAAAAACGCGTACCGGAAAGTTGTTCAGAAAAATAAAATAAAAATATGATAAATCTTAGAAAAATGAGTAGGTTAATATTCCAAAGTTTGGGATTAAGATCTTTTGCGTAGCTATTAAGGCTAATACTGCGCGTTTAAGTGGATTTGGCTATATATGCACCTATTATGGCACAAAACCCTAGGTCTCTTATTCCTCTCTACGTGAGTTTGCTGAGTTTGAGTCAGCCGTGAAAGTAAAATGGCCTTGAAGGCCGATGCATGTAAGGTGGAAAAACAAAACTTTTTCATGCGGAAACATACATGCACATAAAGATCCATGCTTTAGGACAACATGATGTTACCTTGTTTTGGCCTGATCAGTCAGGGAGATCAATTGTCAGGTCTGAAGGGATGAAACCCTCTAATGTTGATCCACACCACCGTTCGTCAATGATGCAAGAACACCTTCTTGCAAGCCACCAGATGATCACCACTATGAGGTTTGTTATGCGCCCAATTGGTGAAGGTGGAGGCTAGGTATTGTGTTTGGAAAAGTGTAGTGAACTACCCTACAGAATGGTGCATGAGATGAAGGAGTGTAGGCTAGGTTTTGTGAAAAACCCTAAGGAGAAGAACAACCCAAGTAAGTATGCGCACAAGAGGAAGAGAGAGTAATATATTAATCAGATTTTTCTTTCAAAAGCATTTGAAAGTGGCGCACAAAATCAAGGAGAATCAAGTGGAGTTGTTGCAAATCAAATCTAGCCAACAACCTCCAATCTTATCCTCATGAGACTAAGTTCAAACCTAGTCAAATTCTGATTTAAAAACCATCATATGGTTACCCATTTCATGCGCAATATTCAGCCTAAAAAGGGTCCAAATATGTTGAGTGGTTGCATTCAAAATTTGAACCAACTCACTCACTTATTCTCTCAACTACCAAATCTGATTGGAGCTTTGTTTGAATGACTAGATGACATTCATATTCATTCACTATGCGCCCCAGATCAGCCCTTGGTGATCTCCAAAGATCTCCTCTTGATACAAGGAATTTGTTCCAATAAGATCTTATCTTATCCTTTTGTAATGAAACAACTTTTCATAGCCAATTCAAATTCGAATTCAAACACTTGAATTCAAATGTTCAAACATTCAAATTCAAAATTCAAAATCCAAAATTTCAAATTTCAAATTCAAAATTTAAATTTCAAAATCCAATTTCAAAATTCAAATTTCAAATTTCAAATTTCAAATTCAAAATTCGAATTTCAAAATTCAAATTTCAAATTCAAATTTCAAAATTCAAATTTCAAATTCCAAATTCAAAATTCAAATGTTTGATTATTAATTTAACTAAGGGATAAGATATTGTGACACACAAATAATGTTACGCACATTGTTACAAGCCCATTACAAAGTTGATTTCCGCCAATCAACGATTATCATTTATTGTGAATTAATAATTAATTAATGAGTTTGATTTGAAAAACATAACCGTTGATTAGGCCCAATACCTTTAAAAGCTAGTTCATCATTGTGCTAACATTATTTGTGTGTCATAATATCCTATCCCTTATCAATAATAGCTAAGCAAAACATTTTAATCCCAAACTTTGGAATCTTAACCTACTCATTTTTCAAGATTTATCATGTTTTTATTTTATTTTTCATACCATTAGCAATGCTTTTCCATAGCCAGTATCAGCTCTGGCATCAGATTAATTTTGACTTGATCGTTTTATTGCACATATATTCTAGTAATTATCAAGCACTTGTTATAATTTTCATCGCGATATCTTCCCATTAACCTAGGGTAAGGAAATGTATCAACCCATGTGTAAAAGTGACTTTCAGCACCGCTAATTAATAATTAATGAATAATAATTATGATAATTAGGAAATAATTATCATAATTAATTCATTAATTACCTTAATTAATTATTATTGAGCTTAAATAATTATAGGTTAATAAGTGATGTAAGGGAAATACATACGATAACCAAATATGTGCAATAGGATGATCAAGTCATTAATCTGACTAGTTCTGGGGCAACAAAGCATTGCTAATGCTCTATGTTGTCATTAATTGGGTTGTGGGCTTGTTGGGCCCAAGCCCAGTATGTCAGAAAATTATAACACACACTGCACCTTGATAATTAACTAGCTTATTAAAGGTATTGGGCCTAATAATGGTTGTTACGAGTTTCAAGTCAAAATGATGAGCTTTGTAATGGGCTTGGATAGTCCAGACATTACTAATTATTTACTGGCTAAAGGGATGGAAAACACACAAATAATGTTACGCACAATGTTACGACCACATCTTAACCGTTGATTTCCGCCAAAAAATAAAATACACACAATAATGTTAAAATGTTACGAAAAATGAGTAGGTTATCATTCCAAAGTTTAATTAATTATTAAAATGATTCGTTGCTTAGGAAATCTAGGGTGTTTAAACTTAAACCGCCTATATATATGCTCATTTGGCACTAAACCCTAGGTATCCTTTTGTTACTACGGGAGTTAGAGGCTGAGCAGCTCTCACACACTGTTCTATTTGCCACTCTTCCCTTGTTCTTGGTAAACCCTATAAAGAGACCATTTTTCTTGGTTGTTCTTCCATCAAAACACTATTGCCTTGTATGAATTGGTATTGTGAGGGTGTGTGATACTCCTCTTCTGAGTTATAGTTTCGTTGGTGAGAGGAAGTGTTGTTGTCTTGGTGTTTTGAGAGGAAGGGACTAGTTTCATCCACTTTAGTGCTTCAAGGAACCATTTTGATGATGAAAGGTCCAAGCTTGTTGGTCATTTTCGTTCTTTGGTGAAGTCAGAACCTATGTGCTGTATTGGAGACCTCCTTGCTGTCTCTTTTTTGGATTTTTGGAGCTTAGAGGTATACCATGAACACCTCTTTGTCTTTTGATGATTTTAAGCTTGTTTAAACAATTAAAAATCATAACTTAAACCATTTGAATAAAGGAATGTGTTTTCGAGTCCTTAGCATGTTAATAAACATCTGTTTAAGGAGTTCTTGGACTCCAGATCGTGTTTAGATCATTGGAGGTCAATTTTACCTTTAAAACTCAGTTTTCTGCATTCTGTCGAAGAAGTATTCGAATACTTTTCGGGAAGTATTCGAATACTTTTCGGGGAAAATGCAGTAATCGAATACTTCGCGAGACAGCAGCGACCTAGTTTAGTAAAATTGCGATATCTCGAGCTACAGAGCTCTAAATTGAGTGAGGTTTGGACCTACGTGAAGATAACACATAGGGATACAACCCTGTAAATTTTCAGATCAATTGGATTTGTGGATTTCTCTTAGTTTATGTTTGAAGTCGCGACCCCATTGCTGGAAATTCAGCTTGTTGTAAGAACTTTGCAAAAAACATAACCGGAGTTATACAACTCCGATTGAGACATAAAGTATATCGTTGGAAACCTCAAGATGTCTAGTTTAACATTGTAAAGATTAGAATATGAATATTGATATAATTGTTGGTCTAAAATAGATTGTGATTCTGCTGTGTTTAGACTTTGAGTTTGTGCGGACTCTTGGCTTGGATAGCTAGCTTGCAGGGTAAGCTTTCGTGTCCTCGGTTTAGCCATATTGTGGTTCCACCATGTCCCATGGGGATGTGGTTTATGCATGCTCTGTTTCATGCTTTGATTTTTGGAAATGCTGTTGAGCTGTTATATGCAATGTGCCTTTATGATATGCATGTGGTGTCCACCTTTACGGTAAGCCTGAGTATGTGGTACATAATAAGGTGAGGCTGTGGGTGAGGTGTAAGCGGTGTTCCTCTGGCCAGTAGATAGTAAAAACACACATGGCACGAATATCTGTTGCACTGCATAGTTTTGGAACTAATATTGGAAATACTGCTTTTTGAACTTATATTGCACATGTAAGTGAGTTTGGGGTGGAAGATCCTGAGGACCCCTAGTCTTACTGAGATTTCTTGTTTAGAGATCTCACCCCACGTTTGGGGATGCTTATTTCAGGATCAGGTAATGTTGAGGGCTCAGGTGGCAGGAGGCCAGAGCTTAGTTGATATTATTATGACATGCTGACATGCTGGATGTTGACTGTTGTTATGTTTTCCCGCTATGATTATGATATTATGTTGAGACTGATATTGGGCATCGTTGCCTTATTTGGTGAGCATGGGGTTTGTCCATGCCACATAGACTTGTTATTGTCTTCTTTATTTAAAGTTGTATTTAAGTATCAGGATTTTGGTCCAGGCTATGTGTTGTAGTCCTGTGACTTAGAAACACACTTTATATTTATGAGGTATTTCAGTTAGTTGTCTTGCAATTTTCATACAGGCAGTATTTTATGAAATTGATTAAGTAATCAAGTTGGCTAAGGTTAATGACGTCATAATTGAATTAAAGAAAAAGTTATTCCGCATTTTAATTAAGCGTGGCTTAATACGATAGTATGTTAACAATCCGGGTTAACACGGGCTGTTACATTTTATGGTATCAGAGTACTTTCTAGGGAAAAGCCTGTATGTATTGCAATAACTTAGGATGTTTCGTTGCGTGTCTACTTTGTGTTCTCTCTGATTGGTGTGTATTATGATAATGCATAATTGTGCAGAGTCATGGTGCCACCAAGGAGGAATGGTGCCACCAGAGTACGAGTGAGGATCAACCGGATCCTATCCTGGCTGCATTAGCTGAGATGCAGGCGGCTCGACTAGCCGACCAGGAGGCCACTAGGTTGGCAAATCAGGTGATGCTGGACGCCATCAGAGAGGCGAACAGCTGAGGTTCTGGAGGAGAACCGGATGGCCAACATGACTATGATGAGGGTCATGTTAGAGGAGATGAGGGTTGGTCCTGCTGCTGGCCTGTGTCCTCCACCACCTCCACCACCACCACCACCACCACCTCCACCTCCACCTAGTCAACAGGAGGACACCCAGAGTCATATGGGTGAGGGTAGTCACTTGACGGGGGCTATGCAGGCCGTTCCCGTATTTGCTGAGGATCGAGACGAGATCGACCGCCGGCTGAATGCTTTCCGCAAGCATAAGCCACCTACCTTTGATGGGTCCTACGACCCCATTGCTGCTGCTAGATGGCTTCAGGCCCTGGACAAGATATTCAGGGTGATGCAGTGCACCGACCCACAGAAGCTGATGTTCGCCACATACATGCTGGAGGGCGATGCCCATGAGAGGTGGACGAACACCTCTCATGTGTTCGAGATGCAGGGGCATGTGATGACATGGCCGTTCTTTGAGGACTGCTTTCTGGGTCAGTACTTTCCTTATGATGCTCAGGAGAGGAAGCAGGGAGAGTTCGACATATTGGTTCAGGGCTCGTTGTCTGTGGACGAGTACCTGGCCAAGTTTAATGAGATAGTCAAGTTTGCTCATTTCCGTATGGCGAGGCCGACTCCCATCTTTCTAGCTGCTAAGTTCCGGAGGGGACTTAATGAGGTCATTGCTGGACATCTTGCTGGTTCTGCTTCGAGAGACTTCGGGGCTTTGGTACAGCAGTGCCGTGACATTGAGGACTACTGCAGTGCGAGTCAGGCCAAGAAGGCCAAGATTGAGGTTCCACAGGGTACTGGTGGTTCCGCTTCCTGGAGAGACAGGAAGTTTGGATACAAGGGCAAGGGAAAACAGTTGGCGGCTAAGCAAGCGCCAAACCAGTTGAAGAAGACTTCTGCTCAGGGGAACACAGCGAGACCTCCTGCTCCCAGATGCTCGGGATGCAGGAAGTCACATTTTGGGCCGTGTGCTACAGGCCAGTTGATATGCTTCCAGTGTGGCAAGGAGGGCCACTACTCCAGAGATTGCCCGACGGTGAGAGCAGCTGCAGTGCAGGCCGTTCCTTTGCAGATGGTTCCTACAGGGGCACCAGCAGTGCCACCTACTACTGGGCGTGTGTACACCCTAGATCGTCAGCAGTCGGACAGAGCTCCGAACCTGGTCAGAGGTACTGTTACCATTGGTGGTTCAGCTGTTGATGTGCTTTTTGATTCCGGGGCAACACATTCATTTGTTGCTACCCCTATTGCTGTGGGGCTTGAGTTGCCCAGTGATGTGCTTTCTCCACCGATGCGGGTGACCACCTCCACCGGAGAAAAATGTTTGACCTCCACTGTGCATCGCGATGTAGCGTTTCAGTGGGATGGCCGTGACTTCTCGGTAGATCTGATAGGATTGCCGATGGCCAACTTGGAGATTATTCTGGGCATGGATTGGCTGTCCAGAAATTGTGCATTGATTGATTGCTGTGCCAAGAGAGTGGTGATGTCTCCGGGTGGGTCCACAGCCAGTTCCTCACCGTTCATTTCAGTCCTGCAGGCGAGGAGGGCCTTGAGAGCAGGGGCATTTGGCTATGTTATGTTGTGAGGTTTGGTGAGTGGGACACAGAAGGATCTCACTGGCATTCCTGTGGTGAGGGAATTCCTCGAGGTGTTTCCCGAGGAGATTTCTGAGTTTCCACAGCAGAGGGAGATAGAGTTCTCCATTGATTTATTGCCTGGTGTGGGGCCTATTTCATTGGCTCCATACCGGATGTCGCCACCGGAGTTGGCAGAGCTGAAGAAGCATATTGAGGAGCTTTCAGCGAAAGATTTCATTCGGCCGAGTGTGTCTCCTTGGGGAGCACCGGTCATTTTTGTGAAAAAGAAAGATGGGACTATGCGATTGTGCACCGACTACAGACAGTTGAACAAGGTGACAATCAAGAACAAGTATCCCCTTCCACGCATTGATGATTTGCTGGATCAGCTCAGGGGTGTTTGCGTATATTCCAAGATTGATCTCCGGTCCGGTTACCATCAGATACGGGTAAAGCCGGAGGATGTCCCAAAGACAGCATTTCGCTCGAGGTACGGGCATTATGAGTATTTGGTGATCCCGTTTGGACTCACCAATGCACCCGCAGTGTTCATGGACTACATGAACAGGATCTTCCAGCCGTACCTGGATCAGTTTGTGATCGTCTTCATTGACGACATCTTGATTTACTCTAAGACAGAGAAGGAGCATACTGAGCACTTGAAGATTGTTTTGCAAGTGTTAAAAGAGAAAAAGCTATATGCTAAGCCGTCAAAATGTGAGTTTTGGCTCAAGGCGGTGAAATTTCTGGGTCATGTGATTTCCGCTGATGGAGTTGCAGTTGATCCTAACAAGATTGAGGCCGTGATGGATTGGGAGCGGCCCAAGACGGTTACAGAAGTGAGAAGCTTCTTGGGTTTGGCAGGGTACTACAGGAGGTTCATAGAGGGATTCTCCAAGATGGTGCTACCGATGACTCGCCTTACCAGAAAGAAGACACCATTCGTGTGGACACATGAGTGTGAGTAGTGTTTCCAGGAGTTAAAGGAGAGACTGACTACCGCTCCTGTGTTAGTCCTTCCTGATCCTGCGGAGCAGTTTGAGCTTTATTGTGATGCCTCTGGTAAAGGACTAGGCTGTGTGTTGATGCAAAAAGGGAAAGCTGTTGCTTATGCTTCAAGACAGTTGAAACCTCATGAGGAGAACTACCCGAGTCACGACTTGGAGTTGGCAGCTATTGTTTTTGCTTTCAAGATTTGGAGGCATTACCTGTTTGGCATGAAGTTTGCTGTATTCAGTGACCACAAGAGTCTGAAATATCTGTTTGACCAGAAGGAGTTGAACATGAGACAGTGGAGATGGATGGAGTTCTTGAAGGACTACGACTTTGAGGTGAGGTATCATCCTGGCAAGGCCAATGTGGTAGCCGATGCTTTGAGTCGGAAATCCGTGAGCTTATCCAGCTTGATGATGAGCGACTATGAGGTGATCGAAGAGTTTAGAGACTTGAGAGTGAACTCCTTGTTTGGGGGCGCACTACTTGAGTTGGAAACAACAAAAGTGATTAATGAGCTGATGGAAAAGATTAAAGAGGCGCAAGTGCAAAGAGAGTGCCTTGATTATGTGAAGAACCAGGATGGTGTGTCTTGGAACGAGGATGGTTTGCTGCTGTTTCAGAAGAGGGTTGTAACCCCTCGAGGGCCATTGACTGAGGAGGTTATGGCAGAGGCTCATAAGGGCCATTTTACTATCCACCCTGGTGCGACAAAAATGTACCAGGACTTAAAAAGAAATTTTTGGTGGCCGGGCATGAAGAAGGACATAGCGGTCTACGTGTCCAAATGTTTGATATGTCAAAAAGTGAAGATTGAGCACCAGAAATCGTCTGGCAAACTTCAACCTCTTGAGATTCCACAGTGGAAGTGGGAGAGTATTTCCATGGACTTCGTGGTGGGATTGCCCAAAACTCAGGCTGGTTGTGACTCTATCTGGGTCATTGTGGAAAGATTGACCAAGTCTGCCCATTTTCTTCTAGTGAAGGTGAGCTTCACTACAGAGCAGTTGGCCAAGCTATATGTCCGCGAGATTGTGAGGCTTCACGGGGTACCCGAGTGTAACATCCCACGTAATTAGTAAAACACAAAAGTGTGTATTGATATAGATGCATGTGTAGAATTCGGATTTTTGGTTTATGTTTGATGGCTTGCGAATTACATGGCCTTTATCCTTGGATGAGACTAAGGTAAGTATTTAAATTAAATAGGAGAGTACATATGTAGGCATGTGAACTTTCATTAAAATCATATGAGTAATTTGAGTGTGTGTTATAAGGCTTTGGTGTTTAAAGGGCTTGGGAAGTGGGCTAGTGTGTGTGGACTTGTCACCTTTGGACTTGTGTTGATGGGTTTTCCTTGTGTTGGCCGATGGCCCAATGGTTCTTGGATCAACAACAGTGTGTATCCACACTTATCTCCCTTAAGCCTTGTCCTACAAGGTTGTCTTGTGTATCAAGGAACTTCCACATGGCAAGAGTAATCTTTTCCCACCCATCCATGCGCATAAGAGGGTAGGAAAGACTTAGGATAATCCTCCAACTTAGCCTTGCTTGACCGCCACATCACCACCTTGCATGTGCACCATTTGACTTCAACTTCATTGCATGGAAGACACTTGTACTCCTTAGCATTATTTTGGGATGCATACTCCTCATCATGTGCGCACAAGGGAAGCCTAAGATCAGATTTTTATGACACAAAATCTGCATAGAGTGTTGACCAAGAGAACCACCTTGCATGTGCACATGATGACGACCTCCCACCTCACCTCCTTGCATGCGCCTAGAGTGTGCAAGAAGCAAACCCCTTGCTTGTTTTGACCTAGTTGCAGCCCCACTTCCACAAGAAACCAGATTTGCCATGATGCTTCATCATTCCAACCTCTCCTCCCTCTCCTCTTTAAGTTGTGCGCACAAGAGGGCTGTCCTCATTTTACAAGTGCAGCCAACTCTTCTCTACTTCCCTCACTTCCCTAGCCGAGCATTGTAGGAGCTTTAGGAGAAAGAAGACTTTGGTAACTCACCTCCCTCACATCTCTCAAGCCGTGGCCTAAAACACCAAGCAAGTGCAAGCTTTTTCTTCTCCTTTCCCTCACTGTCCAGCCTAGTTCCTCACCCTTGGAAGCTGTCCAAAGTGTCCTCCTCACCATTGTATGCGCACAAGCCATCTCCTAGGAAGGGTGAACTTGTTGTCTTGTAAAGATAGAAGGTGTGGTGTGTGATCCTTGACCAAGAAGTGTGTGCTACAAGAGGTAAGCTTAGAACTTTGACTCCTTTCATTGTATGTAACCATGTGTGTGCATGAGATGTCTCCTTGATTCTGTTTTGTTTTGGATTCTTGAATGAGCATGGTGAAGGTATAATGGTGGAGCTATTTGATGATGACTTGTATGCTTAAGTTATGGAATGAAAGTCTCATGGTTATGCTTGATTTGATGCCACTGTTTTGTATAAAAGTGCCACTGTTTTGAGGATAAATATGCCACTGTTTCGGTTTGACAAGATCACCATTTTGACGCCACTGTTTCTGCACACAATGCCCACTGTTTTAGTGCCTCACATGCCACTGTTTCTGCATAAAATGCTCACTGTTTTAGTGCCTCACATGCCACTGTTTCTGCATAAAATGCTCACTGTTTTAGTGCCTCACATGCCACTGTTTAAAAATGCTGCAAGTTTTAATGCCTCATGCCACTGTTTTGCATGCTACTGTATTAGTACTTAACATGCCACTGTTTCTGCATAAAATGATCACCATCTTGATGTCCAAACACAACTCTTTATGCCACTATTTTAATGCTCAAAAATCACTATTTATGCCACTGTTTTAATGTCCAAAAATCACTATTCATGCCACTGTTTTAATGTTCAAAAATCACTACTAATGCCACTGTTTTGATGTGCAAATATCACCACTAATGTCACTGTTTTAATGTTCAAATGCTACCATTCATGCCACTGTTTTGATGTGCAAATACCACTACTTATGTCACTGTTTTGAGGTTCAAATGCCACTGTTTATGTCACCGTTTTGATGTTCAAATGCCTCGGATTATGTCACTGATTTGACACTCAAATGTTACTGTTTCTGCCACTGTTTGATGCCACTGTTTCTGTTTGAAAACGTTCACTGATCTGCTGTAAGGTGCTTCTATTTTCCTGCTGTAACACGTCACTGTTTCTGCCCACTATTTTTAAGGAAAACGTCACTGTTTCTGCCCACTGTTTTTAAGGAAAACGTCACTGTTTTCTGCTCACTGTTTTAAAGAACAACTCACTGTTTTCTGCTCACTGTTTTAAGAACAAACGTCAATGTTCTCTGCTGTAAAACGCTGTTGTATGCTCACTGTTTCTGCTGTAAATCGTCGCTGTAAATGATTGATTGTAATTGATTTAGGTGCGCGTAAGAAGTGAGATACTTCGCTGCTGTGTGGTATTATTTAAAGCGCACAAGGTAAGTGTCAGGCGATATTACCTAATGTGACTATTGACTACTGGTATAAAGTTGTGACATGATGCTCCATACTAAAAGTAATATGTTTTATTATGAAAGAAAACTGTCAAGAATGTGTCGTGATGGCTATATGATTATGAGGTAAAGTTGTTATGTGGCAGCATAACGTATATGAAAAGTATATGTGCCGTGATGGCTATATGAAAAGTATATAAGCATGCACCTTACATCATACCGCATTTATTTTTACGCTTTGTGTGTGAAAGCATAGCATGGCATGCATGTACCAAGATCATATAGGCCTTGTTTTTAGAATAGTTATGTACAGGACCATGTGTTTGAGCAAGCATCATATAGGTATCCCTAAGGTACCAGGGTATGGGACACTTGGCATCAGTCCGCATAGGCCCACAGTTGGAATCCACCGAGCTCAGGTGCCATGTGTATATGATATCCACTGTGAAGTGCGCGCACGACGGTGCTAAAAGCGCAAAGGAAAGGCGTTATATACGCAATATATATATATATGATGAAAAGGAAAAAAGGAAAAAGGAACAAGGATATGTTGAAGTGACTGTTTATGATTTTGTGCCTAGTTAATACTGTTATATTATTGGTTTTGTTGCCACACTACTGGGATTATTCTCACCCCTTTGGGGCTGCTATTTTCCTAAATGGCAGGAGGACGTAAAAGCTTTTGAAGACGTGATGTTTGTTGTTGCTTGCTGATGAATGGACTTGTATTGTTGCTGTTTGATTGATTGGATGACTGTGATGCTTAATATTTTGATACATCTTGGATGACTGTAGACTTTATCACCTCTATTTTATCTTGAACTTTTATGAACAGCGGCTGTTTTGGGAAAACGCTTGCGAAAGGAATTTTTGAATGTCTTAAGTGCTGAATTTTTAACAGTGCACCTTACGGGTGGTGTTTTTATGAGAAAACGAACTCCGATTTACTATTATTTTATATGCACGCGAAGCCCCCAACGTGCTCTTTCTAAATCACTTGAAATATTTTTTATCCGACCAAACAGAATGATAAGAATTTAGAAACGCTTTTCGGATTTGAATTTAGATTAAGAATCTCTGCTAGCTTATGTGACGTTAAAGACTCTAATTCCGCTTAGCAAACGACTCTCTTGGATGCATACAAGGGAGGGCGTTACACCGAGAGTATCATCAGTGATAGGGACCCGAAGTTCACTTCTCGGTTTTGGGAGGCGCTGTAGGAGGCTTTTGGTACACAGCTGAGATTGAGTACCGCCTATCACCCTCAGACTGACGGACAGACTGAGCGGACCATCCAGACATTGGAGGACATGTTGAGGGCTTGCACGTTGGAGCAGGGTTCAACATGGGATAGGTACCTTCCGTTGGTTGAATTTTCGTACAACAACAGTTTTCATGATAGTCTAGGCATGGCTCCCTAGTTTTGTTAGGAGGTTTATTAACTCCTACTTTATCTGAGGTTGGAGACAAAATGCTATTTGGCTTGGACTTTGTCCAAGATACTACCCAGCAGATCCAGATGATCAGGGAAAAATTGAAGCAGGCGCAGAATCGCCAGAAGAGCTACTACGATGTCAAGCATCGTCCACTGGAGTTCAGTGAGGGTGAGCATGTGTTTGTGAGACTTTCACCTGTCACCGGTGTTGGACGGGCACTCGGAGTGAGGAAGTTGAGCCCGCAGTTTATTGGGCCCTACCAGATCCTTGGTAGAGTAGGACGTGTTGCCTATCGACTTGCCTTACCTCCGAACATAGCCAACATCCACGACGTGTTTCATGTGTCTCAGCTTCGGAGGTACATAGCAGATCCTTCGCACGTGGTGCAACCGGATGATGCGGAGGTTCGGGAGAACCTAAAGACTCCCGTCGGACCACTCAAGATTCTCGATAGAGGCGAGAAGCAGCTTAGAAGCAAGACTATTCTGATGGTCAAGGTGCAGTTGATTGGGCGTAGTCCCGAGGAGTGCACATGGGAGTGAGAGGATGAGCTTCTCCAGTAGTATCCCGACTTTCGAGACAGGTATGTTTCTGATTTTAAGGACAAAATCCTTAAAAAGATGGGGAGAATGTAAGAACCCGCACCGCTAATTAAGGTAATTAATGAATTAATTATGATAATTAGGAAATAATTCCATAATTGACCCTAATAATTATTATTGGGCTTAAATAATTATAGAAAGTGAGTAAAAATGCTGAAAGTCACTTTTCGGAAGAAAAGTGCATATAGATGTTCTGCTACCCAGTATAAATTCGTACAGGAAAAGTATCCTGGAAAATTATAACAAGTGTTTGATAATTACTAGAATATTATGTAGGACTTATAAAACGAGTTTCAAGTCAAAATGATGAAATCTGATGCCAGAACTGATATTGGCTATGGAAAAGCGCGTACCGAAAATGTGATCCGAAAAATAAAATAAAAGTATGATAAATCTAAGAAAAATGAGTAGGTTAAGATTCCAAAGTTTGGGATTAAAATGATTTGCGTAGCTATTATTGATAATACTGGGTGTTTAAACTTAAACCGCCTATATATATGCTCATTTGGCACTAAACCCTAGGTATCCTTATGTTACTACTGGAGTTGGAGGCTGAGCAGCTCTCACACACTGTTCTATTTGCCACTCTTCCCTTGTTCTTGGTAAACCCTATAAAGAGACCATTTTTCTTGGTTGTTCTTCCATCAAAACACTATTACCTTGTATGAATTGGTATTGTGATGGTGTGTGATACTCCTCTTCTGAATAGTTTCGTTGGTGAGAGGAAGTGTTGTTGTCTTGGTGTTTTGAGAGGAAGGGACAGTTTCATCCACTTTAGTGCTTCAAGGAACCATTTTGATGATGAAAGGTCCAAGCTTGTTGGGCATTTTCGTTCTTTGGTGAAGTCAGAACCTAGGTGGCTGTATTTGGAGACCTCCTTGCTGTCTTATTTTTGGATTTATGGAGCTATATATATATGAATACCTATATATATATATATATATGATGATTTTAAGCTTGTTTAAACAATTAAAAATCATAACTTAAACCATTTGAATAAAGGAATGTGTTTTCGAGAGCATGTTAATAAACATCTGTTTAAGGATTCACTCCAGAAGATCATTGGAGGTCAATTTTACCTTTAAAACTCAGTTTTCTCAATTCTGTCAAAATATTCAAACTTTTCAGGCAGTATTCGAATACTTTTCTGGGAAAATGCAGTAATCGAATACTTCGCGAGACAGCAGCGACCTAGTTTAGTAAAATTACGATATCTTGAGCTACAGAGCTCTAAATTGAGTGACGTTTGGACCTATGTGAAGATAACATATAGGGCTACAACCCTGTAAATTTTCCGATCCATTGGATGAGTGGATTTCTCTTAGTTTATGTTTGAAGTCGCGACAGCATTGCTGGAAATTCAGCTTGTTGTAAGAACTTTGCAAAAAACATAACCGGAGTTATACAACTCCGATTGAGACATAAAGTATATCGTTGGAAACCTCAAGATGTCTAGTTTAACATTGTAAAGATTAGAATATGAGTATTGATATAATTGTTGGTCTAAAACAATTGTGATTCGCTGTAATTGGACTTTGATTTGTGCGGAGTTGGATAGCTAGCTTGCAAGGTAACATTCGTGTCCTAGCCATGTTGTGGTTCCACCATGACCCATGGGGATGTGGTTTATGCATATATATACATTTTCCCCTTAAGTAGATAAGAGATCATCCATTCATTCTTGTCAATTCACTAATTACGCCATGATTCTGCACTTAATCTCTCTGTCTGAATATGATTTGTTCTCTCTTTGATATTATATCTCTCTCCACTTTTTTATTTTTTTTATTAAAAGTTCGTAATCCATCTTTATTAAATATTAAATGAAATATACAATATATAAATTAAAAATATTATTTAATATTAAAACGTGTCCCAACGTGTCGACAAACTTTTATAATTTGTAGTTTTCACTCCTTTTACCTGTATAAATACAACCAATAGGTGAGAAGTATAATTGAAAAGAAAGAATCAATATAATTTGCAAATATATATATATATATATATATATATATATATATATTTGCTCTTTTATGAATCAATTCTTATCAATTTTAACACAGAAAACTACACTTGCGAGAGGCATATCAATAACACTTCTAAGGATCACATTAAAAGACAGTCAATGCATAAAAGACCAACATCAAAATCCAAACAAGAAGTTGACGCAAGGACTCTGATATTACCAGTTTGCCACCACCATTCCACCAAAGAGACACAACATGCAAAATTCAGGAAAATATATATAATAAGAAAAAAATCTTAATTGCTTCAATTCTCTTACACTCAACCCTATTTCAATTCCAGTACAAGACAAAGATAAAACATTTCCATTACAATTGAAAAAAATGCTCAACAACCACTCACAACACACAAATCCCTGATCCACACACGCCTCAAATTCAACTTAAACTCCAACTAAGCAAAACAATTAACCGAGTAGAAGGAAAAAAAATACGCATAATAACAAATTAAAAAGTAGAAACAACCAAACAGAACATCGAATCCTAGTTTCGCAATCAACATAGAACAATTTTCCCACATTTTCCCGGGAAACAAACATAGCATTAAAGAGTTCGAAGTAGTGATTGGTCGTAACCTTGTTGAAGAAGATTTGGCCACTTGAGAGTGCAATGTAGAGAAGAAGATAAGCATATTTTTTCTCACAGAATTGTGCTACAGCCACGTTTGTATACAAAATCAATGGGTTCAATGCTTAAAGCGATGTAGAATATCATCAAACTTATCTTGTTTGATCTCCACTTGCTAAATTTCCAGCTTCTTGAGTACGTAACCTCTTTCTAGAACGCATGAAGTCATAGACCATATCTGTCCAGCCATGCGACTTCAAAGTTGACTTTGCTTCTTTCCCAAGACTGAGTTATATTTTGAAACATAGTATCAGAATCAGGCATATAATGAAATTTTTAGAAAGAAAATAGCATCAGAAATTCAGAATCAGACACAGTGAATAATTTATCAAGTAGAGGTGTCGAACTGATTGTCAAAGGAAATAAATACATAAATGTGAACAAGTGTGTATACAATTTTGGGCATGAAAAAAGAAGGTAACAAGCATGATTTCAGCAAAGCATGAATAAATAAGACTAAAATATCCTGAAAAAATATATCATCAAAATATTTTAGCATGTCAGGTATTGAATAGAGAGAGAAGGAAAGGAAGAAATAATTAAATAATGAAATGAGGGAAAAAAAAGTTATTGTGGAGCATCCACTAACATTACTGATTGCACAATGTTTCCTTCAGATGGGAACGAGTAAGTTTGTATACAAAACTAATGGGTTCAATGCTTAAAGCGATGTAGAATATCATCAAACTTACCTTGTTTGATCTCCACTTGCTAAATTTCCAGCTTCTTGAGCACGTAACCTCTTTCTAGAACGCATGAAGTCATAGACCATATCTGTCCAGCCACACGACTTCAAAGTTGACTTTGCTTCTTTCCCAAGACTGCGTTATATTTTGAAACATAGTATCAGAATCAGGCATATAATGAAATCTTTAGAAAGAAAACAACATCAGAAATTCAGAATCAGACAGGGAGAATATTTTAGCAAGTAGAGGTGTCGAACTGATTGTCAAAGGAAATAAATATATAAATGTGAAAAAGTGTGTATACAATTTTGGGCATGAAAAAAGAAGGTAACAAGCATGATTTCAGCAAAGCATGAATAAATAAGACTAAAATATCCTGAAAAAATATATCATCAACATATTTTAGCATGTCAGGTATTGAATAGAGAGAGAAGGAAATGAAGAAATAATTAAATAATAAAATGAGGGAAAAAAGTTATTGTGGAGCATCCACTAACATTACTGATTGCACAATGTTTCCTTCAGATGGGAATGGCTAAGTTTGTATACAAAATCAATGGGTTCAATGCTTAAAGCGATGTAGAATATCATCAAACTTACCTTGCTTGATCTCCACTTGCTAAATTTCCAGCTTCTGGAGCACGTGACCTCTTTCTAGAACGCATGAAGTCATAGACCATATCTGTCCAGCCACACGACTTCAATGTTGACTTTGCTTCTTTCCTAAGACTGTGTTATATTTTGAAACATAGTATCAAAATCAGGCATACAATGAAATTTTTAGAAAGAAAACAACATCAGAAATTCAGAATTAGACACAGTGAATATTTTAGCAAGTAGAGGTGTCGAACTGATTGTCAAAGGAAATAAATACATAAATGTTAACAAGTGTGTATACAATTTTGGGCATGAAAAAAGAAGGTAACATGCATGATTTCAGCACAGCATGAATAAATAAGACTAAAATATCCTCAAAAAAATATATCATCAACATATTTTAGCATGTCAGGTATTGAATAGAGAAAGAAGGAAAGGAAGAAATAATTAAATAATGAAATGAGGCGAAAAAGTTATTGTGGAGCATCCACTAGCATTGTTGATTGCACAATGTTTCCTTCAGATGGGAATGGCTAAGTGACGGGGATGCCAAAAGACACGTAACCGATTCTTGTATGCCCTTCCCCACCAATAAGGTTATCGAAACAATAAAAAAAAAACAAATATCAAAGCCTCAACAGAATTAAGACTTTAACAAAACAATGTCAAACATTAACTAACTTTGATAGTCCAAACCTAACTACTAATGTCTCAATCTCAGCAATAAAAAACACATTCAAAAGTATGAGACAAAAAATATCAATATACACCAGAAAAAAAAAACATGCTTAGGCATCACTAAAAAAATATATTTATTTAACATATTAAACTCAAATTAGTAAGAAAAAAATTAAAAAAAAAAAGATGAGTTTCATTATATCATACCCGTCCTTCATTTCTTGAACTCTTGCTTGAGACTGACCATCTTGGGCAAGCAAGATGCATGGAACCTCCAATATCTTTCTCTTATTTCCCAATAATTTAGGTTGGCTGTTGATGCCATTGCTTTCTTGCTTATTGTCAGGCCCTCTACCTGTTATTACCGTGCATATCTCTTTCTTGAGACTGACCATCTTGGGCAAGCAGTTGGTTGGCTGTTGATGCCATTGCTTTCTTGCTTAAAGTTGTCAGGCCCTCTACTTGTTATTACCGTGCTTCTATCAGTTTCTTCCGGAGGATCTAAATTCACAGAATGCATATCAACTGTCCGAATATCAGAGTATCCAAGAATATCTTCCGGAGGAACTGGCCTTTGGTTAGTTCGAGAGAAAAAAAGAATATAAGCCTTTTCTGACAAAACTTGTTGCAAGGTTGCAACTGTCACACGAGAATCATCACAGCGATACCACCTACCCATTGCATCCTGTGAACAAAATAGGAAATTAGATTCTGGCATATTTGGGGATGAATGTATTGGCTACATAGTTGTGTAAAGGTGAACTATAAATTCACAAACCTTTATATAAGCATAATAGTGACCAGATTTCGGGGAGTCGCCTGAATGCACAATAGCACCAAAGAGCTTATATTTTGGTTGTGGATCCTACATAAACATGACTATTAGAAATGAAGGAAGCTAGATATAATATTAGAATGAGGGAAAAAAAGACTAGGGAAATATGGGCCATGTAGCACCAGTCTTATTAAAGGTCAGCCTAGGTTGGAAAAATACTGAAACTTTGTTGGCATTCACCAAGAGATTTATGCTTTTTATTGTTAGTGGCTCATCGATATACAGTATTATAGCCTCTTTGAAGTTTCACCAATTAGTTTGAAGTCCCAATCTGGACACTCTTTTTACAACTAAATATCACCTAAAGTATGTATGAGCATGTATATTTAATGGATAATGGATAGTTCATGTTCTATATGTGTGTGAGTGTGTGTGTGTACAGTTCTTAAACATTTCAAACAATTTCACCTTGTATTTTATACCATAATTTGAATATGAACTGGGATTAAACAAAGAAAATCAAAGTTGATTAAGATCAAAGGATATTTAGAATTTTCATGGGTCCCAGACCTCTATCATTAATGCTTTCCATACTTCTCATGGATTACAAACTGCTGCATATTGCAAACTTAGTCTTTTACTATGACTTTGACAGGTTTACCCATACAAGAGTGCTTTTTAATACGTCCAAATGTTTGTCTATGATTACCAACCACAAGCCATAATGGTAATACTATCCCATAGAAGATGTAATGCGAGATTTCTTCTTCAAACCTGACCATTCTGCTCTAATATAGCAAGCCACCACAAAGCTTAAAAGCAACACAACGATTTTCTACACAATACCCAAGATGTGCAACTAGGGTATACAGAGTTTAAAAAACACGATTCATCTTCCATCTACTAACTCTTCTTAACGTGCTTTGACAACAATCCAAGTCATCATTACAGGAAACAACATAGACAGACTTATAAAGCAAACACCAATAGCACCTAAAGATGTCGAGGAAACTGATGGAACTGGATGAAAAATAGGCAACTAACCTTTACTACAAAAGAAAACTCTGATCAGTATCAATGAAATACAGAGCAGATATCAAGAATGATAGAGTAGGATTCTCTCTGTATCTCTCCTGGTATTCGAGAGAACTGATTCTCTCCCTTCCAATTTCTCTCAAGAACCGAAAGTTAATTCCAATTTTCCCTCTATTCCTAGTTATACCTTATAAACCACCTTCTCTTCCTTCCCATTCTGTAAAAGCTTTTCCTAACTAGCACTCCAGCAATCATATTACAACTAACTAACTACCTCTTCAGTTATTATAGTTATTTCCCTCATCCCACTCCTATCAATACTCCCCCCTCTGAAACAATACCTTGTCTAACAGTTTTTCCATGTCTACACAAGTTGTCCATGTCTAACAGCAAAAGAACTAAGGCAGGGTCCCTAGAATTCGAGCTCAGAATTTCAGCATTGACTGGACAACCATACGTCAACATCATATAATATCCAAAAGGGTCAAATATCACTTGTAGGATTCTCTCTATCTCTCCAGACTCCAAGTATTTAAGAAACTTGGTTCTTTCAATTCCAATTTCTCTCAACAACCAAAAACTAAATCCAGTCTTCCATCTATTTCTAGTTATATTCTACAAACCCCCTTCTCTTCCTTCCCATTCAGTTAAAGCTGCTCCTAACTAACAGCCCGGTTGTCATATTACAACTAAAAGCTTCTTCCAACTAAATATTCAGTTATTACAGTTGTTTCCCTTATCAACCACCTAACAGAAACCAATCTCACGCAATAATAAAGTATGAAACCACAATTTACCCAAAGGTATTTCCCATTTGACCTCAAAATGCAACGCCAATCCTATATGGTATCAAAAATTGCTTTTATTTTTCATCTCCCAAGAACAAAAAGAGCACAATCATCTCATTTGATAGGCTTCTGTACAAGCTAACCATCATGCATACATTAAAAACAAATAACAGTGGGCTGCCAAGCCAACCATTGTGCACTTTTAATCTTGTTCCATTTCTTCGGTTTGGTTGTAATTTTCTCTTTCTTTAGTTTTCTTGTGGGGGATATCTTATCCTCCTCACTTTGTACCTCTCTTCTTTCTTAATATTTTTCTTATTTATAAATAATAATAATAATAATAATATTAAATTTGAGTGACAAGCAAACTCTAAAATCAGTCATGAGGGCTTAACAAAAAACAATTTAGCATCAAATGTAAGGGTGCGCCTCCATGCCCAAAAACAAACACAACCACAAACTTTTCAAGTAACTAATTCAAAATGAACACCAAACATACCTGGCTTGCTTTGGCCATGAAGCTAGAGAGCCCCAAAACCTCTTCACATGCAACAGCCTTATCAAACTTGACACCCGATATGCCATGAAATCTCTGCAATCCAAAATTCAGCAGCACACAATCATTCAACCAAAAAACCCGAGATGCCGCTAATCCAATCAACCAACACAAAGAACAAGAAACATAACCAACCTTGAGTTGTATAGCAAGGACATTAGGTGCTTGGAGTATGGACATTTGCTTCTTAGCCGGCACCAATTTCTTACAACTGAACAATGCCCACAAGTTCATGCTTTCAATAAAACCCATGCATACCCAAAAACAAAGATTTTAAAAAACTTAAAAGCAAAAAGGAGAAGAACACACTCACTTATCACACTTGTACTTATTGTTGCCATCTAAAACCTCAGGCTGAAAATACTTTTGCATGGAGTCTTCAACCGAGTTACTATGGAAAACGTCAAGATTGATATCCATTATCTCATCAACCTTATTGGACTCAAATCCACAACACAGACACTTCACCTGACTCTGTAAGGCTCCACCAAAAATCTCCTTCACCACGGTACTGCCACTGGCACCACCCGAGGCGGAGGTACCGTTGGCAGTATCTTTCCGGCGGAGCTTCTTGAGGCGGAGGCAGGTGTTGTGGCAGGCATAGATGACGTGAATGAGGAATTCGTGCGCGTCCTCTTGCTGACCGCAGCGGAAGTGCTTGGCAAAGATTCTGAGGCAGCTATGGATCTTGGAAGGAGCATCATGAGGGAGATCGACACGTAGGGAGCGCGCAATTTGCTTCTCCAGTATGCAGAAGGGGCAAGAAGAAGCAGGAGAATCACCTGAAAGAGGAAAAAGGAATAGGTTAGGGCACGAAAAAAGAAAATTAAGGAAAACTAAGGAAAATAGAGGAAATAAGAGAGTAAGGGTTTTACAGAGAGAGAGGAATGTTGATAACGGAGGCAGAGATTGGCGAGAGGGGGAGTGTAGGTGAGGCACTGGAGAACGCTGTTCAGGTAGCACGAGTTCCCCAGGTTTAGGAGCCCTAACGGAGGACCGGTTTTACGCTTCTGACTCAGGAGACTCGGCTGCCAAGTCATCTGCAGGGCCATCCCGCCACCGCAATCCCATCGCGCTTTTTTCAGTTTTTTCCCTCTCTGTTCCACTCTTAGTCTTTTTCCTTTTTTGTTCCCTTCTAGCACCACCTGCTAATCCCCCAGAAAAAAAAATTGTATATAATATTCAAATATCATATGTGCAATATGATTGTGACCGAACAAAGAGTCTATTCAACAACTCAGATTTCAAGAAAAATAAAAATAATAAAATATGCCTTAAAAATCAGAATAAATTATGGGATTATATAAGAGAACCTAGGGATTAAGATTACCTTGTCTCTATCTTTGCTAACCATTTTTGCTCTAACTTCTAGAGGAAAGAGAATAATTTGGGGCGGTTGGTAACTAGAAGAATATAAAATAAGTTTATGAAGTAGGAAGAGATAGTAGTAGAGGAGAAGAGAATTCCTTCAGGATTGAAAGTAAATTAGTTTGGTTAGGCTAGGCCTCTATTTATAGTTGATGTTTTTGGCTCGGATATGAGTTTCTTGCAATGTTATCTATAAGAACCCGCACCATTAAATTAGGAAATTAAGTTAATTAAATGTGGAGTTTTATTTTAATGGAATTTATGAGTCATAAGGTTAGCAGTTATGAAATTTATGAGTCATAAGGTTAGCAGTTATGGAATTTATGAGTTATAAGGTTAGCAGTTATGGAATTTATGAGTTATAAGGTTAGCAGTTATAGAGTTTAAGAGTCAGTCGTTATTTCTTTGTAATTAAGTTGGGTTTTAATTGTGTTTATGGCTATTTAGGGTTGCAGTTTTAGAAATTCAAATTTTAGCCTACAAATAGTCTAGTATATCATTTGAAAACCTAGGGTAAGTCACTTCATCTGATCTTGAGTTAGTCTTTTTCCTTTTTTTTCCCTTCTAGCACCTGCTAATCCCCCCAGAAAAAAATTGTATATAATATTCAAATAAGATATGTTCAACATGATTGTGACCGAACAAAGAGTCTATTCAATGTCTCAGATTTCAAGAAAAATAAAAAAAATAAAATACGCCTTAAAAATCAGAATAAATTATGGGATTATATAAGAAAACCTAGGGATTAAGATTACCTTGTCTCTATCTTTGCTAACCATTTTTGCTCTAGAGGAAAGAGAATAATTTGGGGCGGTTGGTAACTAGAAGAATATAAAATAAGTTTATGAAGTAAGAAGAGATAGTAGTAGAGGAGAAGAGAATTCCTTCAGGATTGAAAGTAAATTAGTTTGGTTAGGATAGGCCTCTATTTATAGTTGATGTTTTTGGCTCGGATATGATTTTCTTGCAATGTTATCTGTAAGAATCTGCAACGTTAAATTAGAAAATTAAGTTAATTAAATGTGGAATTTTATTTTAATGGAATTTATGAGTCATAAGGTTAGCAGTTATGAAATTTATGAGTCATAAGGTTAGCAGTTATGGAATTTATGAGTTATAAGGTTAGCAGTTATGAAATTTATGAGTCATAAGGTTAGCAGTTATGGAGTTTAAGAGTTAGTTGTTATTTCTTTGTAATTAAGTTGGGTTTTAATTGTGTTTATGGCTATTTAGGGTTACAGTTTTAGAAATTCAAATTTTAGCCTACAAATAGTCTAGTATATCATTTGAAAACCTAGGGTAAGTCTCTTCATCTGATCTTGAGTTAGTCTTTTTCATTTTTTCCCTTCTAGCACCTGCTAATCCCCCTAGAAAAAACAAAAATAAATTGTATATAATATTCAAATATCATATGTGCAACATGATTGTGAACGAACAAAGAGTTTATTCAACGACTCAGATTTCAAGAAAAATAAAAATAATAAAATACGCCTTAAAAATCAGAATAAATTATGGGATTATATAAGAGAACCAAGGGATTAAGATTACCTTGTCTCTATTTTTGCTAACCATTTTTGCTCTAACTTCTAGAGGAAAGAGAATAATTTGGGGCGGTTGGTAACTAGAAGAATTTAAAATAAGTTTATGAATTAAGAAGAGATAGTAGTAGAGGAGAATAGAATTCCTTCAGGATTGAAAGTAAATTAGTTTGGTTAGGCTGGGCCTCTATTTATAGTTGAAGTTTTGGGCTCGGATATGGGTTTCTTGCAATGTTATCAGAACCGGCCCGGTGATCGAACCGGTTAAGGTACTGGGTCATTGGGTCACTGGTTCCGCTTAAACCGGTTAAATATATATAAAATTTATATTTTATATTTCAATTTTTGAAAAAAAAATCATGACATCATAGTAATTAATGGCATATATGAAGATAGTGAAAATAAAGAAATAAAAAATTGTAAATTTAAATAATAAGATATTGTAAAAGGAAGAGATAAGATAAGAAATAAGTGGCAATGGGCAATGCAGCGTGTAAATTACGAAACCCAAAGTCTCTCTTTCACTTTCTCTTTCTTCTTCACTGCTGTTTTTGAACTTCCCAAAGTCTCTCTGTCTCATTTTTTCTCTTTCTTCTTCACAGCTGTTTTTGAAATTCTCTCTCCTTCGCTATGTCTTCTCTTCAGACTTCAATGGTCGGACATCGTTGCCTCTTCATGGCCAATCTTTCTTCTAATATCTTCGACTACTCCTTCTTCATGGTCTCCTCCTCCCCCCTCTCCTTCTCTGTGTTTGGTTTCATCCGAACAATTTCTTTTTTGGCCCGGCGAGTCACCGGTTTTATTAAAACCGGCCGGTTCACTCCAGTTAACTCCGATTCACACCGGGTCACTTGCATTTCCGGTCTACTGCTTTGACCGGACCGATCTCATGGCCGGTTTACCGGTTTCCGGTTCGAACCGGCCGGTCCGATCCGGTCCGGTTCTTATAACACTGGTTTCTTGCAAATTATTTTCTTATTCTTCATTGATGTATCTGGCTCAAATATCGGCTTCATACACAATTTTTTTTTCTTTTTTTAATTTCTTATTTCCCAAAATATCTCTAACCCATTATTGAGCACTCATCATATCGAATCAAATGATGTTTTTTAACCCTTCCTAATCCAATCAAACATTGCAAATCAAATAATCAAACATTAAAGAATAAATGATCAATCAATTAATAATTCAATAAATTACAATTTATCATCTAATATGT
Source organism: Gastrolobium villosum (assembly GCA_032173675.1). Classification (NCBI taxonomy): domain Eukaryota; kingdom Viridiplantae; phylum Streptophyta; class Magnoliopsida; order Fabales; family Fabaceae; genus Gastrolobium; species Gastrolobium villosum. The sequence continues at coordinate 38,421 of JAVKPL010013776.1, read as the reverse complement.
ATATATATATATATATATATATATATATATATATAATTTTATTGTTAAATTACAAATTATCAAAATTAATTTCCAATAGCACTCATATCGCACGAAATAATTTTATCAAAGGTAAAATATATATTATAATTTGTTATCTACACCAACAAATATACATATATATATATATATATATATTATTACTACTAATTTATAGTTTATTATTATTATTATTATTAAATTTTATTTTATAGACATTATTATTATTATAAATTACTATTATTTTTCTGGGATATTACAATCTTGGAGTGCAATAAATTTGCCTTAAGTCCAGTGGCGGACCCAGGAATTTTATCGAGGGGGAGAAAAATAAAAATACCTCTTCATAAATAAAAGTACTTCAAATATAATACAAACCTAATATGCAAAAAATTGAAAGAAATATATTATAGAAATTAAAATCACTTCAGTTGACTCTTACTCTACGTGTTTTCATATTGTTAAACTCATCTATAATTGAATATGTGCTAAAACTCAAAACAAAAGATTTGGTTTGTGATTTAATTAAAAATAAAAATAAAAATTAATAATAAAAAGGAAAATAAAATAAAGATTTGATTTGTGATTTAAACTCAAAAATTAATTTGAAAAATTTGTATTAATAAAGGAAATAATTAAATAAATATTCAAGAACTCTAAGGAAAAATGATTTTATTTTTGAAAAATATTCATAGGCCATCATTAATTTCAAACCACGAATAATAACCAAGAAACTTATAGCATTAATCATTAATTTCAAAAATAAAATCCATTTTCTTTTGAGATTTAGAATATTTATTTAATTATTACCTTTATTAATACTGATTTTTCAAATTAATTTCTGAGTTTAAATCACAAATCAAATCTTTATTTATCTTTTTTATATTAAATCACAAATCCAGAACTCAGAGGCTTTTGGGTTTAACCGCTCTTATAATACCATTCTTGCAAATTTAAATTGTGTTTGTAAGAAATAAAATATGTAAAATGAGATGTCATTGCGTAGATCTCGAAAAGTTATGTGAAATAAAAAAAAGAATTACCTGATTTAGATACCCGAGTCAAAAGTTATGGGAAAATAGGTCATCATTTATTACAAATATAAAATAACACTACTTTCTGCCTTCAAAATTGAGTCTATTAATTTCGCTATATTCAAGAAAAACTATAATAACAATGAAAACACTCTAAAATGTTTCCTATTTAATAAGTTTATAAATTCGAAATTTTAATTCAAATTTTTAATTCTACCACTTCTTGATGCATTGAAATTGGTTAAGTTTATTACTGATATTTATTATTATACCTATAATTTTTTTTGCTTGAGTAATTGTTAACCCTATTAATATCCCACTATTGAGCTTATTTAGTAAAAAAATAAAATTATTTTGTGTATAAATAGTGGTTGGTGATCAAAACCCAGAATTCAAATCAAAAGCCTCATAAAACAAATTAGCTAATTACAAAGTCAAACTAAAGGAGTTATAGATTAAACAAAAAAATATTTAAAATTATAAATAATGTATAGTTGATTAAACAATAATTTAAATTCGAAATTTAAATAAAAAATAAGAAATGACATATCTTCTAAATAGGAAATACAAAGGAAACTCTGGCGAATTTTCTGTAGAATTGGCAGTTTTTGGGTGAACTTTGGGAGAGCGTATCTCTCTCCATAGTGGTCCGATTGGGACGTGCCATACGCCATTTTGAAGCTTAAGATGTCCCCTACATTGTGTCAAAAGCCTAGGTTCATTGGTGGTGTGCGCAGCCCATGGGGGCTGTTGTAACATACTGCCCTGTTCTGCCCTGTTTTTGTTGGCAGATTTGAGGTAGTTTTGAGAAATTAATTCCCGCTTCGTTACTTGGTCAAATTAAGCATACGATATATCAAATCGAAGTTTGAGGTGTCTAGTTTATGGTGTAAAAGTTTGAGAGTCATTGGTTGGGCGGTTAGGTACAGTTTATTCCATGAAGATTGTAGGTTTTAGGCTGTTTTGGAGTTGGTAGGCAATGTTGTTTGTCCATCTTCAAACGGCGATAACCGGAGCTCACGAGCTCGGAATCGAGTGTGTGATAGCTTGTTAGAAAGGTAAGTGAATAAGGAAAAAAGATAACCTGGAGTTTAAGTTTGGATTTTTATTTTGTGTTCGTAGAAAAACAAATTAGCAAGTCCGGTTAAGTGGTAAAAACGTAAAAGTGAGGAATTGGCTAAGTGGGTTTATGGGAACCCCTTAGTGTCTTGTATGTAGTAGATTAAAGTGTATAAACAATTTAAGTAAGTCTTCCGCTAGTGTTACAGTTGCGATCACAACTTTTTATTATTACGCTTTTTATACTTTTACTGTTCGCGTAATAATCGGAAAAAGTTTATTCTCATTTTTATAAATGAACTGCTGTGATTTTAACTGCGCTTAATATCATAATTAATGTTAACAATACCGGTACGTAACGGGCTGTTACATTTTATGGTATCAGAGCAGTTTTGTTAGGGAACTCTGATAATATATATAGATGTGTTATGTGCTACATAGTTGTATGTAGATTCTTATCGATTACTGTATATGTAATTCCTTAGTGTGGGTCTGATCAACCCATTCCTTTGTGTTACATGTGTGGTCATCGTAAGAAGCCTGCGTAGTAACCTTGAAGCACCGAGTGTGAGTCTTTAGCCTGATGTTGTGGCTGCAGTGTTAACTGCTCCATGGACAAAGGATGGCAGTAAGTCAAGTATGAATATTAGAAGGCATAAAAGAACAGACATAAATATTATATCTGACTTCGATGAAAGTCAAGAGAGAAGTGTATTATAAGCAACAGGGGTGTACAATTTATGATATGTACAATATGAGCATAGACGAACTTTGCAGTATTATGAAAGACAAACATATAACAGAGATGAGCTTATGAGATTGGTGAAATTCCAGGTATATGTGTAGTATAGTAAGACAATTATGTACAAGTGGTCTTGGTGAATAGACTTCATCAAGGCGAGAGGTTTTGATCCTGAAGAATTATTGAGAAAAGGGAACAGATATTCGTATGCGTGAGTTAAACACGTCATGTTTGATTAGCAGTTATGAGACCAGGACAAGTGCGGTGCACTTGAATGAATTGGGATGGCTCAAGCAGAGAAACAAATATAATATGTGATGAGTAATCCTACGAGGTTTGACCACGTGAAAGTATGATGTTGGTAGATTGGTAATGTGAGAGGTATTGAAATATGGGAGTGAATTCCATAAAGAGGTAGTGTTGACTAAACACAAGTGAGGTGAACTAATGATGAGTATATTATTATGTGTAATATGTATGAGGAAAAGTGAAGGAATTGCCATGGATGACACAAGATCTATGTACCATGAAGACACTATTGCAGTTAGTGGAGGTCGACTCAGATTGGCAGGCGTATCAGTGATAAAGGAACAGAATGGTTGAGATGTACAGTCATTGTACGAAAGTAATGAGAGTTGTAAAGAAATTACAATCTGGTGGTATATGTATATGTACTACTAATAGTAGTGCACTTATGAGAATATTGGTATTTGATACGGAGTGATAGACGGAGTAAAGGTATTTACAAGGTAAAGAGATATTCTACAACCACCAAGGGTGGAAGTGATCAGGAAAATTGATGAGTTGCTCTACAGTATTGAGCATATGTTATGTGAGCCGTGACGGGAAATGGACTAGAACGGTGGTATAAGTTGTGAGTTATTGTTGCATAACAATAAGTTGAGATGGTATGATTAGAGAATGAGTGAAGGTAAAACTTAATGTGAAATCAAGTAATTAGTATAGGAACCAAGTGGCAATAAAGTGCGAAAGTCAGAGGTTAATGAAAGAACTGACGTGTAAAGTGTAATGATAAGATGAAAATGATAAGATTTGTTAGTGAGCTGAGGTATAATCGTCAGTGCAAGAACGGACGAGTAGTTTTGAGTGCAAAGGGTTAATGTAAATTTCAGGGCAAGGATTGAGGTGAAGTAGTTATCGGTGATTCGACAGAAATGATTGGAAGATCCCTGTGTGATGGGAAATGTGAAACTTATACTAAGAGATGTGAGATGTATACAGAACTTTGAGAAAATTTAGCAATTATGGATTAGGGGTTATGTTATGAACCATGGCAAGTGATTAGTCAAAGTAAAAGAGTAAACAATCTGTGAGAAGAATAAGCAAGGAAGAGATAATGGACTATGGACTGAACTATTATGAGTTAGAAAACGTGTACGAAATTACAAAGAGATTATGAATGGTTATAATGGTGACTATGTTATAAACTAGGTCCGACGGGTAACCGAAACGAAAGTAAACTACCAGTGAGAAGAATGACACGAGAGAGTAAGAAGAATTAACTTATATGTAACAGGTGTATATTATACCACTACTACTAAGATTATGGGGGCAGCCCATGTGGTAATACAAAACAGTTTGGATGTTATATATAGAGGTGATACAGACACCAAATGGACTGGGTCCATGTGTGATCTGGAGTGTACGGAGTACCAGTTTTGCCGTCATATACAGATATATTATGAGTATAAATTTCTCTGTGCACTGGGTGCAGGTAATATGAATTGATAGTAGGAAGATCTCAGTGGGGCCTATGTGTCAGGAGCGTGTAGCTATCTCTGTACGGGCTAAGTTCCCGGAGACTAGTAGTACTTGATATGAGTAATGAGAAACGAGGAAGTGTTCCACATTGGGGTAACAGTTAGTATGGTAGAGATAATTTATGTAAATGCACAAAGAAGAAACATTTGGGGGATGCCTTAGAATAGGGACAGCTAGTAGTAAGTCATTTTTACGGCATGGATCATATGGGTGGATTCTCTGATCGGTGAGTCATGGCATCTGGGGCCCTTAGGACAGCAAGAGCTCGAGGGGTTAAACCTGTGAATGTTGTTACCCACTGTATTGGGAGAGTTTTTCCATATGGTTAACGCAAGATGCGAGGTCATATATTTGTAAATGGACAATAGTATGTCAGGTTTGGATATAAGAGTTGTGGCTTAGTGTGCAAGAACTTCGAAGTGTGATAGTGAAGCACTATTGTGGGTGTAAAGTAAGTTTGATGAAATAAATTTTGTCTCTAAGTGAAGTAGTAAGTTAGTTGGAACCCTCGTCTTATGATCAAAAAGGGATAATAACGTGAGTTAAAGTTGACAGAATGAGTAAGTGTCCTTCTAGGAAGGCTAGTGATAATCAAGATTTCAGGTAAAACAGTAAAGTGTTAGCCCTAAGGAAAAGATAAATTGAAATAGAGTCAAGTGCGAACGTGTATTAATAGATGGGAACTATAGTTGTAATTGATTACCAAAGAGTGAATAGCTTGGTTTTGTTGGTAAAGTAGATTGAGAAATGTTGTATGTAATCGCATATGCCACTTATGGTGGAAAGTGTGTGGAAAATGCACAATGTTAATGATGTTTTGATTAAGTACTAATGAGGTATGGACGAGTGTTTTTGGTAATTTTGAATATTCTGAGAGACTGATATACCAACTGGTGGTAAATTGTAGAAGTGGTGGCAATGATGGAATAAATTTTAAGTGACTTGATAATTGAGTGTCAAGGATTCCTATTGAGTAGGACTTGTATATGAGAGATATGGTATTTTGAATAGCCCATCAGTTAATAGTGAAGTGGTCGGAAATTGATTCGTTCCAAAGTGTTTAGTGGAAGTGAGTAAAGCTGTAAAGTAATAGTGTTTTGAGTTTGAAATCCAGGATTAAATGATTATGATTACGAGAAAGTGGTATAAATGAGTGGAACATAAGGTTAAGTGGTAACATCGAAGTGGAATGAAGGTTGAAAATAGTTAGTAGGTGAAAATATTAAGCATGAGTCCTCGATATGGAGGTCATTGATGAGTGTTCTGTTTAGACCGTGAGAGGTCTGAGTGGAGAATTGAGCTGATTGAGTTGATAAAGTTGAGATGGTTCAGTTAATGAAAAGAGTAACAGTGAAAGCAAATTATGAATATGATTACTAGATGGAAAGATTCAGGAGTGTGTGTGGTTAGAAGACCTTAAAAGGTTAATCGAAGAGATAAACTGTTGTGAGGATTGTTAGTTTCGTATCACAAGGAGAAAAATATAGTGGTGAGTACCTAAGAAGAGGTGAAGACACGTGACAAGGAAAAATAAAGTATATGAGTGTAGAAGTTAATGTGAGTCAGAATCATAAGAAACGACAAAGTGCCCTGGAACTAAGTCATAGAAAGGATGTGCTTTGGTGAAAGCTAAGAAAGATGCTGTGTTACAACTTTATTATTTTGGAAATCGTCTGAGCCTAGCAATGAGCTAATGGAAAGGATGCATGTGGTGTCCACCTAGAATGAAATCCTGAGTATGTGTCTAGTATCCATGTAAGTAAGTGAGCTTGTCCATCTCAACCCTACGCTTAATGATTTCTTGTTAGAGATCCACGCTCCATTTGTGGAGCTTCTGCTTATTTCAATCAGGTATGTTACGCTTCAGGAGCCAGAGCTAAGTTGATATTTACATGCTTGAAGCGTACTGGTTGTGGATTGTTGTTTATTTGACTGCTGTTACGTTTTCTGCTTTTTTATGTTAAGTTCAAGCGTATGTGCTTTGGTGAAAGCTAAGAAAAACAACTAAATCGTAAGAGCAATAACAGTAATGGAAAGGACTAGTATGTCTGAGTATGGTTGAAACAATGAGGACAGCGAAAAGAGTTAAATGCTAAAGAAAGTGTGAAGATATATGAGAATGGTTGAGGCCTATTATGGAAACAACTAGAGATTTTTGGAAACGGCTTTGGGTCCGAAAGACAGATGAAGATGAAAATGAGATGAAGTGAGACAGAAAAATTGTAATATGGTCGTCTATTACCTATAAATTGGTGAAAGTGTAACCGTAAGCCGTGAAGAGCTTAAAGTATTGCGAATTGAAGGTCGTAGCACCATAAATGACAAGTATAAAATGAGTATATGATGAACTACAGTGAGTGAAAAAGCAACAGTGGTTTAAGCAAACAGTGAAAGATATAATGAGTTAAGGGGTCAGATACCGAAGTTATCAAGTTTGTGAAAGACTAAGTAATTATGGATACCGCTTAAAGTATTAAGTGAGAAATTAAGTGATGTATTAGTGAAAATCCCAAAGATTGGGCCAAAATACAAAGAAAGGGCAAAACGGTAATTAGCCAACACGCAACCCTAGGAAGGTAAAAAAATTGAGCAGGAGGTCTCAGATGATAAAATAAGCCTGGAAATGGATTCAGAACGAAAAATTGAGTGGATAGGCAAGTTTCAGAAAAATCAGTGAATAGTGTTTTTCGCGGGTAAAAATACCGCAGTCAGATTGCACCGTAAAACGTGCCAGTGGAATTTTGAGCTCTAGGTTTCAAATATTGATTTTAAATGGTCCATAGAAATAGGAAATATGATTTCAGATAATATTTGAGGGATTTAAGTCAAATTGTGGAAGTTTGTCAACGGAGCGCGCTGTACCTTAAAGCAGTGTTTTTTTTTTCCGAACAACCGGAAAGCTCCAAAATTTATCTGAGTAAAATTAAAGGATTTTGTTAAGATGAAAAATTATAATTTCTCATTAGGTTTTTAAATTGTGAATTTTAGTGATGATCGGAGGGAAATTCGGATGAGTTTTAAATCACGTGGGATCCGGTACCCACTTTAATTCAAATAAACACTTACTTGGTACTATTCATCTCCCTCACAAGCCGTGTTCCTTCCTTATTTCTCCTCACAGCCGCGGACAACACCCCTTTGCCTCCATTTTTGCGCAAGATTGGCCTTTCTCACAAACCAACCAATTCTCCACCAAATTCAACAAAGTTTGTGTTGAATCTTGATGGAAAACACCTCCTAAACCCATTGGTAGCCTTGTTTAGTCTTGAAATTGAGTGTGTGAGGAGATCTCACACTATTTTGGTGCGGTTTTCAAGGGATAAAAGGGTGATCATGATGCTTTCAAATGCTCCAATGGTGGAGTATACTTAGGTGGAGCCATATACCGTGCAATTGGGTAAGTTATTTCAACATCATTGGTTAAATTTTGAGTTGTGATAATTGCCCCTAAAGAGGGATTTTGTGATATGTGGTGTTAGAGAGCTCAAATGGAAAATGTCTATTAGATGATAATGTCTTAGAATGATGTATTAATGCTAGAAATGCAATGAAAATTTTAAGCGAAAAAAATGGATTTTTAACTTAGAAAAAAAAATGGGTGCATGAAATGGAATTTTTGAGTTTTGTGTTAATGTGTGGTATAGTGAATTGTAGTGTGATTATATGATGCTAGGAAGTGATTATGAGAGTTGTGGGCCATAGGAATTGAGTGGAAATCCTTGGTTTGGACTAACCAAGATTAGGCCATTATGTACAATTGAGCAAATTGATGTTTTAGAACACTTTGGTGTTGTGTTGTGTGATGGAAAAGTTATTAGATGGGTTGTGTGGTGATTGGCATGTGCAAGAATCAATGTAAAAATAATAAGTGTCAAAAGTGGCAAAATGTGCCTAGAGTGTAATAATTCGCAAAACGTTGCGAAAAAGTCGTAAAACCAAAAAACGGCGATTGAACTAGCCTTTGGGTAACCTAAGTAAGTGAAATAAAATGAGAAAGAAAATTTAGAAAAATAAAACCCAAAATAACCCTATTATGGCCGAACCTTAGGGGGAGAGAAGAGGAATTTGACGTTTTTGCGGTTTGACGTATTGTGACTGAAACTGACGGCTGTGCATGGTTGCAAAGGTTGCCGTACGTGGACATAGACTTGGAACAGTGAAACAGTGGATTTCCCTTGGTCCTAGATCAAGTGGATTGAGGTAAGTGATGTGGTTTACATATGGTATGTTGAAATTCATGAGTGGATTCAAAGTTCTAAGTGTGTGGAATGGTCCTCTGTGTAGGCGTTCCCTGTGAATCAAGCTGTAAGTGGAGTTCTGCGGAGCTCAGTGAAAGGAAAAAGAAAGGTAACCTCTTGGTACTGGGGCTTGTTCCCCTTTTGTGTTCCACCTTGCTAGTTGATGGCAACGGTAGGAAGTGTGTATGAGTAGTGTAGAACAACATGAGCATGCATGTGCATTATCACAGTGGGTACTTATGTACCAGATCTCTGGCCAGTAGATATTTTTAGCCTTCGGGCAAGTGTTTCCGGACTGCCATTGGATAGGTCTCCGAGAGGGAGTTCCAGTTGACCCAGGGTCGTGGTGTGTTATCCGGATAGGAGCACACTAGGTTGTCTCGGGTGTATATGGTTGGAAGGGGTACCTTGGTGGGTTGTTCTATGAACACGCCAGGGGTAGTACCCATAGGCGTATAGCCGAGGACATGGCGTGGTATTGGTAGCTACCATCCCGCATGTCGTAGTTGTTCTGATATATTCCCCCTTTCTCTAAATCCCTTGCTTTATCCCGTTTTATAACAGTGGTGTTGTTTTATATTATTGATATACATCGAAGTGAACCATTGGGCGGAGTTTTCTCCAGAACCTCTTGGTTACTGAGATATATCCGTATATCTCACCCCGTCTCGGGGCATTATTTCAGGATGTACCAGTGGATATGGAGCAGCGGGCGAGAAGCCCGCATGATGACGAGTGGAGCAGTGGTGTATAGTTTAGCTATCATGTCATTTTAGTTTATGGATTTATTTGGCAAGTGAAGTGTAATATGTAAATATTTGTAGTTTAAAGTGAAAGTTGTAAATGTAAATGTAATCCAGTGTTGTAAATGTACCATGGATGTATGTAATATGATGGTAGGGCTTTAGGCCTATTGTAGGTTTATGATTATCTGCATTATGATTTACGCATGAAATTGATGTTAGTGATTGAAATTATAAAGGATTGAAAGTAAACTGCTTATGTTTTAAGTGTATATTGTATTGGGTTGTAAGTGCCCCAAGGCGTTGTTGGACCTTGTGTGTGCCACCCATTGGATTTTGCTGGATTTCAGGTGTATTAGTGGTGTTAAACAGGTTATGCAAATTTGGGGATTTTAGGAAATACAAAGGAAACTCTGGCGAATTTTCTGTAGAATTGGCAGTTTTTGGGTGAACTTTGGGAGAGCGTATCTCTCTCCATAGTGGTCCGATTGGGACGTGCCATACGCCATTTTGAAGCTTAAGATGTCCCCTACGTTGTGTCAAAAGCCTAGGTTCATTGGTGGTGTGTGCAGCCCATGGGGGCTGTTGTAACATACTGCCCTGTTCTGCCCTGTTTTTGTTGGCAGATTTGAGGTAGTTTTGAGAAATTAATTCCCGCTTCGTTACTTGGTCAAATTAAGCATACGATATATCAAATCGAAGTTTGAGGTGTCTAGTTTATGGTGTAAAAGTTTGAGAGTCATTGGTTGGGCGGTTAGGTACAGTTTATTCCATGAAGATTGTAGGTTTTAGGCTGTTTTGGAGTTGGTAGGCAATGTTGTTTGTCCATCTTCAAACGGCGATAACCGGAGCTCACGAGCTCGGAATCGAGTGTGATAGCTTGTTAGAAAGGTAAGTGAATAAGGAAAAAAGATAACCTGGAGTGTAAGTTTGGATTTTTATTTTGTGTTCGTAGAAAAATAAATTAGCAAGTCCGGTTAAGTGGTAAAAACGTAAAAGTGAGGAATTGGCTAAGTGGGTTTATGGGAACCCCTTAGTGTCTTGTATGTAGTAGATTAAAGTGTATAAAAAATTTAAGTAAGTCTTCCGCTAGTGTTACAGTTGCGATCACAGCTTTTTATTATTACGCTTTTTATACTTTTACTGTTCGCGTAATAATCGGAAAAAGTTTATTCTCATTTTTATAAATGAACTGCTGTGATTGTAACTGCGCTTAATATCATAATTAATGTTAACAATACCGGTACGTAACGGGCTGTTACACCAACTACCAAGCCAACACTCTCCCTACCTCAAAACAGAAACACCAACTCAAAAGGTGACTAACTCAACCTTGCCACACCACTCTACCAAGTGTTTACAAAGAAAGAAGGAGAAGAATCAAAGGAAAAGAGAAGACTTTGGATGTTTTCCTTGAAGAAATGGCGAAGAGAAGGCAAGGCTCAAGGAGGCTGACCAACACACACTAAAACCCACGCACAAGAGGCTAAGGATCAGCCTAGGGTTGTATGCAAGTGGCTATTTATAGCTGGTTAACAATTAATCACATAGTATTAACTTTAATTGCTGCGCTTAACATTTTAATCCCAAACTCAGGATTCTTAACCTACTCAATTTTACAATAATTAACATATTTTTACTTTATTTTTCGGAGCACCTTTCCGGTACGCGCTTTTCTATAGCCAGTATCAATTCTGGCACTAGTTCTCATTATTTTAACTTGAAACTCATTTTATAAGTCCTGTATATTATTCTAGGAATATTCATACACTTATTATAATTTTTCGGGATACTTTTTCGGTACGCATTTATACCGACTAGCAGAACCGGTATCTGCACTTTTCTTCCGAAAAGCGACTTTCAGCATTCTTAATCACTTACTATAATTATTAGAGCCTCATAATAATTATTAGGGTCAATTATGGAATTATTTCCTAATCTCACATAATTAATTAATTAACTTCCTTAATTAACGGTGCGGGTTCTTACAGGGACGCTTATTTCAGGTTCAGGGAACCCAAGGGTTGAGACCTAGGAAGCACGGACACTTGTAAAAACAGGAAGAGTCGGGTCCGACACGCTCCGACACGGTGTCGGACACGCGGTTGACTTTTTCCGACACGTTGACAATCCGACACGCGAATTTGACCGTGTCCAACACGGTCAAATGGCATTTTCGTAATTTTTTTGTTTTTTGTTTTTTTTTATTTTTTTAATTTTTTTTAAAAAGTTAAAATATATTAATAAAGCTTCCACCTGATCATATCAATTTATTTTTTTGTCTTTTTTCCCCTTAAGTAGATAAGAGATCATCTCACCATCATTCTTGTCAATTCCTATTACGCTCTTGTTGTATCTCATTCTCTCTGATCTCTCTCTCTAATATGATTTGTTCTCTCTATCTGATATTATATCTCTCTCATCCCAGTTTTTATTTTTTTTATTAAAGCTTCCATCTTTATTAAATATTAAATGAAATATACACTATATAAATTAAAGATATTATTTAATATTAAAACGTGTCCCAACGTGTCGAAATCCATAATTTTTTAGGATTGACGTGTCGGAGTGTCGTGTCGTGTCACGTGTCGTATCGGTGCTACATAGGTTATCTTACCCCCTTTCGAGATCAAAACCCCAATATTCCTATCTAGGGTTTTGGTCCTCAGAATATCCCCAACTATCAGATTGATCAATTCTAACAAAGGAAATATCAAAATTCGCGCAGAGTAATGATAAAGATAATTATATAAACGAACAACTATAAATCAATCCTTCGTTTCAAGGGCTCACATATGGATCGTGACCCTGGCTACAATATAGAGATCTAGCCAATCAACATCATGATCGCTGATCTAAAATTCAGCATAAACTAAAAATGAAAGGGAAAGAAAATACAAAGAGGAGATCCAATATGAAGAACACGAAGAACTCCACGGCTGCCTCCTCTCCTTCCAAGTCTCCAGATCTGAATGCCCTAATTCTGTAATGAGGGCTATTTATAATTTGTTTCTTCCTCTCGGGTTGGCGCAAGTTCGCGCGGTGCTACTGCCTGATTTGCAAAAGCCGGTACTGAATGTTCGTAAAACGGCGCCAGTAGGCGCCATAGTGGCGCTACTTGGCGCCATCTTTCTTCTTTGGGGCGCTAATTGGCGCCATTCTTCTTCAATTTGGGCATCAATTAGCGCCATGATTCTGCACTTTATTTTTGTCTTGGTTTGGCGCCACTTTGGTGCTACTTAGCACCACTTTATTGACTTCGCTGAAAAGTTCGTAAACTGGCGCGGGTTCGCGCCAGTGTGGTGCCGGTCTGCGCCATGCTTCTGGAATTATGGACTTGCATCAACAAACTTTTATAAATTGTAGTTTTCACTCCTTTTACCTGTATAAATACAACCAATAGGTGAGAAGTATAATTGAAAAGAAAGAATCAATATAGTTTGCAAATATATATATATATATATATATATATATATATATATAATCTCTTTTATGAATCAATTCTTATCAATTTTAACACAGAAAACTACACTTGCGAGAGGCATATCAATAACACTTCTAAGGATCACATTAAAAGACAGTCAATGCATAAAAGACCAACATCAAAATCCAAACAAGAAGTTGACGCAAGGACTTTGATATTACCAGTTTGCCACCACCATTCCACCAAAGAGACACAACATGCAAAATTCAGGAAAATATATATAATAAGAAAAAATCTTAATTGCTTCAATTCTCTTACACTCAACCCTATTTCAATTCCAGTACAAGACAAAGATAAAACATTTCCATTACAATTGAAAAAAATGCTCAACAACCACTCACAACACACAAATCCCTGATCCACACACGCCTCAAATTCAACTTAAACTCCAACTAAGCAAAACAATTAACCGAGTAGAAGAAAAAAAAATACGCATAATAATAAATTAAAAAGTAGAAACAACCAAACAGAACATCGAATCCTAGTTTCGCAATCAGCATAGAACAATTTTCCCACATTTTCCCGGGAAACAAACAGAGCATTAAAGAGTTCGAAGTAGTGATTGGTCGTAACCTTGTTGAAGAAGATTTGGCCACTTGAGAGTGCAATGTAGAGAAGAAGATAAGCATATTTTTTCTCACAGAATTGTGCTACAGCCACGTTTGTATACAAAATCAATGGGTTCAATGCTTAAAGCGATGTAGAATATCATCAAACTTATCTTGTTTGATCTCCACTTGCTAAATTTCCAGCTTCTTGAGTACGTAACCTCTTTCTTGAACACATGATGTCATAGGCCATATATGTCCAGCCATGCGACTTCAAAGTTGACTTTGCTTCTTTCCCAAGACTGAGTTATATTTTGAAACATAGTATCAGAATCAGGCATATAATGAAATTTTTACAAAGAAAATAGCATCAGAAATTCAGAATCAGACACAGTGAATAATTTATCAAGTAGAGGTGTCGAACAGATTATCAAAGGAAATAAATACATAAATGTGAACAAGTGTGCATACAATTTTGGGCATGAAAAAAGAAGGTAACAAGCATGATTTCAGCAAAGCATGAATAAATAAGACTAAAATATCCTGAAAATATATCATCAAAATATTTTAGCATGTCAGGTATTGAATAGATAGAGAAGGAAAGGAAGAAATAATTAAATAATGAAATGAGGGAAAAAAAAGTTATTGTGGAGTATCCACTAACATTACTGATTGCACAATGTTTCCTTCAGATGGGAACGAGTAAGTTTGTATACAAAACTAATGGGTTCAATGCTTAAAGCGATGTAGAATATCATCAAACTTACCTTGTTTGATCTCCACTTGCTAAATTTCCAGCTTCTTGTGCTCGTAACCTCTTTCGAGAACGCATGAAGTCATAGACCATATCTGTCCAGCCACGCGACTTCAAAGTTGACTTTGCTTCTTTCCCAAGACTGCGTTATATTTTGAAACATAGTATCAGAATCAGGCATATAATGAAATTTTTAGAAAGAAAACAACATCAGAAATTCAAAATCAGACAGGGAGAATATTTTAGCAAGTAGAGGTGTCGAACTGATTGTCAAAGGAAATAAATATATAAATGTGAAAAAGTGTGTATACAATTTTGGGCATGAAAAAAGAAGTTAACAAGCATGATTTCAGCAAAGCATGAATAAATAAGACTAAAATATCCTGAAAAAATATATCATCAACATAATTTAGCATGTCAGGTATTGAATAGAGAGAGAAGGAAAGGAAGAAATAATTAAATAATAAAATGAGGAAAAAAAAGTTATTGTGGAGCATCCACTAACATTACTGATTGCACAATGTTTCCTTCAGATGGGAATGGCTAAGTTTGTATACAAAATCAATGGGTTCAATGCTTAAAGCGACGTAGAATATCATCAAACTTACCTTGCTTGATCTCCACTTGCTAAATTTCCAGCTTCTGGAGCACGTGACCTCTTTCTAGAACGCATGAAGTCATAGACCATATCTGTCCAGCCACACGACTTCAATGTTGACTTTGCTTCTTTCCCAAGACTGTGTTATATTTTGAAACATAGTATCAGAATCAGGCATATAATGAAATTTTTAGAAAGAAAACAACATCAGAAATTCAGAATCAGACACAGTGAATATTTTAGCAAGTAGAGGTGTCGAACTGATTGTCAAAGGAAATAAATACATAAATGTTAACAAGTGTGTATACAATTTTGGGCATGAAAAAAGAAGGTAACAAGCATGATTTCAGCACAGCATGAATAAATAAGACTAAAATATCCTCAAAAAAATATATCATCAACATATTTTAGCATGTCAGGTATTGAATAGAGAAAGAAGGAAAGGAAGAAATAATTAAATAATGAAATGATGGGAAAAAGTTATTGTGGAGCATCCACTAGCATTGTTGATTGCACAATGTTTCCTTCAGATGGGAATGGCTAAGTGACGGGGATGCCAAAAGACACGTAACCGATTCTTGTATGCCCTTCCCCACCAATAAGGTTATCGAAACAATAAAAAAAAATATCAAAGCCTCAACAGAATTAAGACTTTAACAAAACAATGTCAAACATTAACTAACATTGACAGTCCAAACCCAACTACCAAAGTCTCAATCTCAGCAATAAAAAACACATTCAAAAGTATGAGACAAAAAATATCAATATACACCAGAAAAAAAAAACATGCTTAGGCATCACTAAAAAAATATATTTATTTAACATATTAAACTAAAATTAGTAAGAAAAAATTAAAAAAAAAAGATGAGTTTCATTATGTCATACCCGTCCTTCATTTCTTGAACTCTTGCTTGAGACTGACCATCTTGGGCAAGCAAGATGCATGGAACCTCCAATATCTTTCTCTTATTTCCCAATAATTTAGGTTGGCTGTTGATGCCATTGCTTTCTTGCTTAAAGTTGTCAGGCCCTCTACCTGTTATTACCCTGCTTCTATCAGTATCTTCCGGAGGATCTGATTTCACAGAATGCATATCAACTGTCCGAATATCAGAGTATCCAAGAATATCTTCCGGAGGAACTGGCCTTTGGTTAGTTCGAGAGAAAAAAAGAATATAAGCCTTTTCTGACAAAACTTGTTGCAAGGTTGCAACTGTCACACGAGAATCATCACAGCGATACCACCTACCCATTGCATCCTGTGAACAAAATAGGAAATTAGATTCTGGCATATTTGGGGATGAATGTATTGGCTATATAGTTGTGTAAAGATGAACTATAAATTCACAAACCTTTACATAAGCATAATAGTGACCAGATTTCGGGGAGTCGCCTGAATGCACAATAGCACCAAAGAGCTTATATTTTGGTTGTGGATCCTACATAAACATGACTATTAGAAAGGAAGGAAGCTAGATATAATATTAGAATGAGGAAAAGACTAGGGAAATATGGGCCATGTAGCACCAGTCTTATTAAAGGTCAGCCTAGGTTGGAAAAATACTGAAACTTTGTTGGCATTGACCAAGAGATTTATGCTTTTTATTGTTAGTGGCTCATCGATATACAGTATTATAGCCTCTTTGAAGTTTCACCAATTAGTTTGAAATCCCAACCTGGACACTATTTTTACAACTAAATATCACCTAAAGTATGTATGAGCATGTATATTTAATGGATAATGGATAGTTCATGTTCTATATGTGTGTGTGTGTGTGTGTACAGTTCTTAAACATTTCAAACAATTTCACCTTGTATTTTATACCATAATTTGAATATGAACTGGGATTAAACAAAGAAAATCAAAGTTGATTAAGATCAAAGGATATTTAGAATTCTTCATGGGTCCCAGACCTCTATCATTAATGCTTTCCATACTTCTCATGGATTACAAACTGCTGTATATTGCAAACTTAATCTTTTACTATGACTTTGACAGGTTTACCCATACAAGAGTGCTTTTCAATACGTCCAAATGTTTGTCTATGATCACCAACCACAAGCCATAATGGTAATACTATCCCATAGAAGATGTAATGCAAGATTTCTTCTTCAAACCTGACCATTCTGCTCTAATATAGCAAGCCACCACAAAGCTTAATAGAAATACAACGATTTTCTACACAATACCCAAGATGTGCAACTAGGGTATACAGAGTTTAAAAAACACGATTCATCTTCCATCTACTAACTCTTCTTAACGTGCTTTGACAACAATCCAAGTCATCATTACAGGAAACAACATAGACATACTTATAAAGCAAACACCAATAGCACCTAAAGATGTCGAGGAAACTGATGGAACTGGATGAAAAATAGGCAACTAACCTTTACTACAAAAGAAAACTCTGATCAGTATCAATGAAATACAGAGCAGATATCAAGAATGATAGAGTAGGATTCTCTCTGTATCTCTCCTGGTATTCGAGAGACCTGATTCTCTCCCTCCCAATTTCTCTCAAGAACCGAAAGCTAATTCCAATTTTCCCTCTATTCCTAGTTATACCTTATAAACCACCTTCTCTTCCTTCCCATTCTGTAAAAGCTTTTCCTAACTAGCACTCCAGCAATCATATTACAACTAACTAACTACCTCTTCAGTTATTATAGTTGTTTCCCTCATCCCACTCCTAACAATACTCCCCCCTCTGAAACAATACCTTGTCTAACAGTTTTTCCATGTCTACACAAGTTGTCCATGTCTAACAGCAAAAGAACTAAGGCAGGGTCCCTAGAATTCGAGCTCAGAATTTCAGCATTGACTGGACAACCATACGTCAACATCATATAATATCCCAAAGGGTCAAATATGAAACCCTGAGGGACTATCCTAATATCCAACAGGTGTAACAATACACTTGTAGGATTCTCTCTATCTCTCCAGACTCCAAGTACTTAAGAAACCTGGTTCTTTCAATTCCAATTTCTCTCAACAACCAAAAACTAAATCCAGTCTTCCATCTATTTCTAGTTATACTCCACAAACCACCTTCTCTTCCTTCCCATTCAGTTAAAGCTGCTCCTAACTAACAGCCCAGCTGTCATATTACAACTAAAAGCTTCTTCCAACTAAATATTCAGTTATTACAGTTGTTTCCCTTATCAACCACCTAACAGAAACCAATCTCACGCAATAATAAAGTATGAAACCACAATTTACCCAAAGGTATTTCCCATTTGACCTCAAAATGCAACGCCAATCCTATATGGTATCAAAAATTGTTTTTATTTTTCATCTCCCAAGAACAAAAAGAGCACAATCATCTCACTTGATAGGCTTCTGTACAAGCTAACCATCATGCATACATTAAAAACAAATAACAGTGGGCTGCCAAGCCAACCATTGTGCACTTTTAATCTTGTTCCATTTCTTCGGTTTGGTTGTAATTTTCTCTTTCTTTAGTTTTCTTGTGGGGGATATCTTATCCTCCTCACTTTGTACCTCTCTTCTTTCTTAATATTTTTCTTATTTATAAATAATAAATAATAATAATAATAAAATTAAATTTGATTGACAAGCAAACTCTAAAATCAGTCATGAGGGCTTAACAAAAAACAATTTAGCATCAAATGTAAGGGTGCGCCTCCATGCCCAAAAACAAACACAACCACAAACTTTTGTAGTAACTAATTCAAAATGAACACCAAACATACTTGGCTTGCTTTGGCCATGAAGCTAGAGAGCCCCAAAACCTCTTCAAATGCAACAGCCTTATCAATCTTGACACCCGATATGCCATGAAATCTCTGCAATCCAAAATTCAGCAGCACACAATCATTCAACGAAAAAACCTGAGACGCCGCTAATCCAATCAACCAACACAAAGAACAAGAAACATAACCAACCTTGAGTTGTATAGCAAGGACATTAGGTGCTTGGAGTATGGACATTTGCTTCTTAGCCGGCACCAATTTCTTACAACTGAACAATGCCCACAAGTTCATGCTTTCAATAAAACCCATGCATACCCAAAAACAAAGATTTTAAAAAACTTAAAAGCAAAAAGGAGAAGAACACACTCACTTATCACACTTGTACTTATTGTTGCCATCTAAAACCTCAGGCTGAAAATACTTTTGCATGGAGTCTTCAACCGAGTTACTATGGAAAATGTCAAGATTGATATCCATTATCTCATCAACCTTATTGGACTCAAATCCACAACACAGACACTTCACCTGACTCTGTAAGGCTCCACCAAAAATCTCCTTCACCACGGTACTGCCACTGTCACCACCCGAGGCGGAGGTACTGTTGGCAGTATCTTTCCGGCGGAGCTTCTTGAGGCGGAGGCAGGTGTTGTGGCAGGCGTCGATGACGTGAATGAGGAACTCGTGCGCGTCCTCTTGCTGACCGCAGCGGAAGTGCTTGGCGAAGATTCTGAGGTAGCTCTGGATCTTGGAAGGAGCATCATGAGGGAGATCGACACGGAGGGAGCGCGCAATTTGCTTCTCCAGTATGCAGAAGGGGCAAGAAGAAGCAGGAGAATCACCTGAAAGAGGAAAAAGGAATAGGTTAGGGCACGAAAAAAGAAAATTAAGGAAAACTAAGGAAAATAGAGGAAATAAGAGAGTAAGGGTTTTACAGAGAGAGGAATGTTGATAACGGAGGCAGAGATTGGCGAGAGGGGGAGTGTAGGTGAGGCACTGGAGAACGCTGTTCAGGTAGCACGAGTTCCCCAGGTTTAGGAGACCTAACGGAGGACCGGTTTTACGCTTCTGACTCAGGAGACTCGGCTGCCAAGTCATCTGTAGGGCCATCCCGCCACCGCAATCCCATCGCGCTTTTTTCAGTTTTTTCCCTCTCTGTTCCACTCTTAGTCTTTTTCCTTTTTTGTTCCCTTCTAGCACCACCTGCTAATCCCCCAGAAAAAAAATTGTATATAATATTCAAATATCATATGTGCAATATGATTGTGACCGAACAAAGAGTCTATTCAACAACTCAGATTTCAAGAAAAATAAAAATAATAAAATATGCCTTAAAAATCATAATAAATTATGGGATTATATAAGAGAACCTAGGGATTAAGATTACCTTGTCTCTATCTTTGCTAACCATTTTTGCTCTAACTTCTAGAGGAAAGAGAATAATTTGGGGCGGTTGGTAACTAGAAGAATATAAAATAAGTTTATGAAGTAAGAAGATATAGTAGTAGAGGAGAAGAGAATTCCTTCAGGATTGAAAGTAAATTAGTTTGGTTAGGCTAGGCCTCTATTTATAGTTGATCATCCTATTGCACATATTTGGTTACCGTATGTATTTTCCTTCGTCTCGGTTATCATCCATTAACCTAGGGTAAGGAAATGTATCAACCCCTGCGGTTTAGGGTAAGCTTTATTCGAAATAGGGAATCTTCAATTTACTGACTCTAAAGGCAGATCATCTCATGATCTCTTTTACTATGCATAGATTCCCGAGTCCCTGTAAATGTCATCCCGATTTCTCCGGTTTACAGATGTAACAGCCCGTTGTACACCGGTATTGTTAACATTGATTATGATATTAAGCGCAGTTACAATCACAGTAATTGGTTAATTAAATTACGGGCAACTTTTTTTTTTCTTTTATCATATCCTTTTCATAACCATAACCTTTTCCGTAATCAATTAAAACAACACTATAATTGTAAATGCAATTCGGTTTACTAAGATTTTTACCATGTTATAGTCCTTTACATTAGCTACGCGTGGTTTCAATACCATTTGGAGTTTAAGCCCCTTTCTTTTACATGGATTACCACCTGTATGCAGTCATAAAATTTGTTAGCAATTATGAAATTTACCAAGCTTGGGTAATCGATTACCTCACTTGGGTAATCGATTACCTCACTTGGTAATCGATAAGGTTAGCATTTATTGAATTTATGTTGCATGGTAATCGATTATGCTTGGGTAATCGATTACTATGCAGTAAAAGTGAGATTATGGAGCATTTTCAGCCCAAAAAGAGTTGTGTAATCCATCCCTAACACCTTAGTACTCCACACAACACTTTACCCTAATGTAGGCTCTAGGCCCTTCCATCATGCATTTTCATTCAATCATGCATTATTTACAAAGTCTTTAAGATCATGGGCAAACAAATATGGACCATTTTACAACATAAATACCAAGTCTTCAAATGGAAATGTGGCAATGGACAAGTGTTTATGGCTATACAATTATCCATGGCATGAATATTAAGCAATAAACAAGACTTAGAAAGTAATCATGAACACTACAAAAGCATGGAAATAACATCATGCATTTCATTAGTCTCAAAATACTAAATGTCATGCTATGTACTTCATAACATGCTAGCACCATGCACCATAAGCAATCCGCTGTCCAGTTCTTGCCCGATCATGGTTGAGATATACAAATATATATCAATAAACAAAGGGAGCTAGAGGCTATCTCCACCCCATGGCTCACTCAATGTGCAAATATAACATCATATAATATGCATGACATACAATATCACCAACAACTGGAGACAAACCGAGAACATCCACAATTGGATTTACGTTCAATGACTAATCATTTCCCGAGACAATCCTGGCGCCTCTCCCATGGTTGAGAAGACTCCATGGCAAAACCCAACTGGAACTCCTCATGAGCCCTATCCAGCGGATGTCCCACGTTTGGATCATCCTGGTGTCGCTCCCAGAGTCGACCCCACGGCAAAAAACTGGCATTCCCACACGGAATTATAGCGGATGTCCAAACCAACACACGTCAACTGGCCAGTGACCAAACAATTTTCACACAATTCAAGCAATATGGCATACAAGCACGTAATCACACAATGCCATAAACACATAATCCAACCACAACCTTCCACTAGGTGTGGTGGAGCACACAAGGGATTAAACCCCAGTTCCAAGGGTTTACCTCAACACAAGCAAATCCGTTCCACACGTATGCTCCAAATTAATCTTTCACAATCACGTCCGTGTGAGGCACCCTACAACGATCAACAATTCCAAATTACACCAAACCTCAAATTTCATGAAATTTCCACAAATTTTCCTAAGTTAAAAATCCAACTTTTTCACCAAAATTTATCATAGCATTTCTTGCTTACAAGCATCATTCTAAGGCATTTTCATCTAATAGCATTTTTCCATTTGGGCTCTCTATCATCACACATCTAAGATTAAAGACTTAGTGCATAAATTTCTAGATCTACAAAATCAACCACAAAGATACCACAAATATACTTACAATCTAGTGTATGCACACCACCAAGGCTTCACTAATCCAAAGGAGATCCAAAAACTTCAAAAACACCAAGTACACCCAATGGTTCGGATCTGACTTCGCCCAAAAACGCAGCAAGGAGGTGGTTTCAAGGCTTGGGAGTATCACCAATGGCTTTAGAAGGTTGTTTACAATAGATTTCAACACCAAAACCAAGTGATTCGGTGAAGAAATGAAGAAATGGCAAAAGAAGAGAGAAATGGGTTCTTTGTAGTGAAAATGGGGGAAGCTCACGGGAAGAAGGGAAAAAGGGAGAGAGAAAGGCGTGGGGAAATGTTGGGGCCAAGTGGATTTTGGTCCCACGGGTCCCACACGCGATCTAACTTTAATCCCGGTAAAAATTTTTATCCTAAATTCTTAATCTACATATTTTTCTAGTCCATGACATATTTTTATTTCCTAAAAATATTGATAAAAATTTCACACTTACCGGTACACTCATACCGCAATATTTTACACTTAAAAATCACTATTCAGCACTTTTTCACAAATTTGCCTACTCAGGATTCCATTTCCAGCATTATTTTTGTCATATGAAATCTCTAACTCAATTTTTATGCCTCAGATTACACGATTACCATTTTGCCCTTTTTGCCCATTTTGGCCATAATTCTCGGATTTTCACTAATCCATCAATTTTAATTTCACATTTTAATATAAAATACACATTTAAATATATGAGGTGTTATAACAGATAACCTAATCTCTCTTAGAGATTTGACGAATTCCTTCAGCTTATTACCCTAGCCCTGTGCCCTTTAAGGACACGCCCAACAGTATACCTATGTTGTTTCAGGCAGACGAGGCATACAATCAAAACATGCCTTCAAACACAGTTAACTTCTGGTTAAAAAGACATACCCAAACATAAAGAGATTACTTAATGACACTATCTGTGAGATTTCCTCATAGAGTCTCTTTTTGGGTCTGTTCAGGCTATACTCTTATAGGTCCACCCACGACTTTAGCTAAGATATTCCATATCTGCAGTCATAAGGTCTTTAGTATCCATATACAAGTAGATAAGTCGTACTAGTTTATCGAGATCACTGATCCCCAAACTCAGTGTCTCTAGACTAGGAACATATAATTAGAAATAGACATGCAATATCCTTGAATCCTCATGATCGTGATCTCATCACAGATACTAAGAGATACCTGTTCTATTCCAAGGGGTTTATCCAGTTCGTTCATATAATATTAACAGTAATATCGAGACACAATATGAAACTGAATAAATAGTGCTTTCATTTATTTGCGACAAACAAAGTTCTACATCTAGTGTCCTTTATTTAATCAAAAGATTGTCTCTAGGACACCCATATACTAACAGTTAGCAGTTATAGAGTTTAAGAGTCAGTCGTTATTTCTTTGTAATTAAGTTGGGTTTTAATTGTGTTTATGGCTATTTAGGGTTGTAGTTTTAGAAATTCAAATTTTAGCCTACAAATAGTCTAGTATATCATTTGAAAACCTAGGGTAAGTCTCTTCATCTGATCTTGAGTTAGCCTTTTTCATTTTTTTTCCCTTCTAGCACCTGCTAATCCCCACAGAAAAAACAAAAATAAATTGTATATAATATTCAAATAACATATGTGCAACATGATTGTGACCGAACAAAGAGTCTATTCAACGACTAAAATTTCAAGAAAAATAAAAAAATAAAATACGCCTTAAAAATCAGAATAAATTATGGGATTATATAAGAAAACCTAGGGATTAAGGTTACCTTGTCTCTATCTTTGCTAACCATTTTTGCTCTAGAGGAAAGAGAATAATTTGGGGCGGTTGGTAACTAGAAGAATATAAAATAAGTTTATGAAGTAAGAAGAGATAGTAGTAGAGGAGAAGAGAATTCCTTCAGGATTGAAAGTAAATTAGTTTGGTTAGGCTAGGCCTCTATTTATAGTTGATGTTTTTGGCTCGAATATGATTTTCTTGCAATGTTATCTGTAAGAATCTGCACCGTTAAATTAGAAAATTAAGTTAATTAAATGTGGAATTTTATTTTAATGGAATTTATGAGTCATAAGGTTAGCAGTTATGAAATTTATGAGTCATAAGGTTATCAGTTATGGAATTTATAAGTTATAAGGTTAGCAGTTATGAAATTTATGAGTCATAAGGTTAGCAGTTATGGAGTTTAAGAGTCAGTCGTTATTTCTTTGTAATTAAGTTGGGTTTTAATTGTGTTTATGGCTATTTAGGGTTACAGTTTTAGAAATTCAAATTTTAGCCTACAAATAGTCTAGTATATCATTTGAAAACCTAGGGTAAGTCTCTTCATCTGATCTTGAGTTAGTCTTTTTCGTCTTTTTTTTTCCCTTCTAGCACCTACTAATCCCCCCAGAAAAAACAAAAAAAAATTGTATATAATATTCAAATATCATATGTGCAACATGATTGTGAAGGAACAAAGAGTCTATTCAACGACTTAGATTTCAAGAAAAATAAAAATAATAAAATACGCCTTAAAAATTAGAATAAATTATGGGATTATATAAGAGAACCTAGGGATTAAGATTACCTTGTCTCTATCTTTGTTAACCATTTTTGCTCTAACTTCTAGAGGAAAGAGAATAATTTGGGGCGGTTGGTAACTAGAAGAATTTAAAATAAGTTTATGAATTAAGAAGAGATAATAGTAGAGGAGAAGAGAATTCCTTCAGGATTGAAAGTAAATTAGTTTGGTTAGGCTGGGCTCTATTTATAGTTGAAGTTTTGGGCTCGGATATGGGTTTCTTGCAATGTTATCAGAACCGGCCCGGTGATCGAACCGGTTAAGGTACTGGGTCATTGGGTCACTGGTTCCGCTTAAACCGGTTAAATATATATAAAATTTATATTTTATATTTCAATTTTTGAAAAAAAAATCATGACATCATAGTAATTAATGGCATATATGAAGATAGTGAAAATAAAGAAATAAAAAATTGTAAATTTAAATAATAAGATATTGTAAAAGGAAGAGATAAGATAAGAAATAAGTGGCAATGGGCAATGCAGCGTGTAAATTACGAAACCCAAAGTCTCTCTTTCACTTT
Organism: Gastrolobium villosum; assembly: GCA_032173675.1. Taxonomy (NCBI): domain Eukaryota; kingdom Viridiplantae; phylum Streptophyta; class Magnoliopsida; order Fabales; family Fabaceae; genus Gastrolobium; species Gastrolobium villosum. The sequence continues at coordinate 13,072 of JAVKPL010013776.1, read as the reverse complement.
CTCTTTCTTCTTCACCGCTGTTTTTGAACTTCCCAAAGTCTTTTTGTCTCATTTTTTCTCTTTCTTCTTCACAGCTGTTTTTGAAATTCTCTCTCCTTCGCTATGTCTTCTCTTCAGACTTCAATGGCCGGACATCGTTGCCTCTTCATGGCCAATCTTTCTTCTAATATCTTCGACTACTCCTTCTTCATGGTCTCCTCCTCCTCCCTCTCCTTCTCTGTGTTTGGTTTCATCCGAACAATTTTTTTTTGGCCCGGCGAGTCACCGGTTTTATTAAAACCGGCCGGTTCACTCCGGTTAACTCCGATTCACACCGGGTCACTTGCATTTCCGGTCTACTACTTTGACCGGACCGGTCTCATGGCCGGTTTACCGGTTTCCAGTTCGAACCGGCCGGTCCGATCCGGTCCGGTTCTTATAACACTGGTTTCTTGCAAATTATTTTCTTATTCTTCATTGATGTTTCTGGCTCAAATATCGGCTTCATACACTATTTCTTTTTTTTTCTTTTTTTAATTTCTTATTTCCCAAAATATCTCTAACCCATTATTGAGTACTCATCATATCAAATAAAATGATGTTTGTTAACCCTTCCTAATCCAATCAAACATTGCAAATCAAATAATCAAACATTAAAGAATAAATGATCAATCAATTAATAATTCAATAAATTACAATTTATTATCTAATATGTATATGTATATATATATATATATATATATATATATATATATATTTATTATTAAATTACAAATTATCAAAATTAATTTCCAATAGCACTCATATCGCACGAAATAATTTTATCAAAGGTAAAATATATATTATAATTTGTTATCTACACCAACAAATATACATATATATATATATTATTACTACTAATTTATAGTTTATTATTATTATTATTATTATTAAATTTTATTTTATAGACATTATTATTATTAATATATTATTATTATTATTATGATAAATTACTATTATTTTTCTGGGATATTACAATCTTGGAGTGCAATAAATCTGCCTTAAGTCCAGTGGCGGACCCAGGAATTTTATCGAGGGGGAGAAAAATAAAAATACCTCTTCATAAATAAAAGTACTTCAAATATAATACAAACCTAATATGCAAAAAATTGAAAGAAATATATTACAGAAATTAAAATCACTTCAGTTGACTCTTACTCTACGTGTTTTCATATTGTTAAACTCATCTATAATTGAATATGTGCTAAAACTCAAAACAAAAGATTTGGTTTGTGATTTAATTAAAAATAAAAATAAAAATTAATAATAAAAAGGAAAATAAAATAAAGATTTGATTTGTGATTTAAACTCAAAAATTAATTTGAAAATTTGTATTAATAAAGGAAATAATTAAATAAATATTCAAGAACTCTAAGGAAAAACGATTTTATTTTTGAAAAATATTCATAAGCCATCATTAATTTCAAACCACGAATAATAACCAAGAAACTTATAGCATTAATCATTAATTTCAAAAATAAAATCCTTCTTCCTTTGAGATTTAGAATATTTATTTAATTATTACCTTTATTAATACTGATTTTTCAAATTAATTTCTGAGTTTAAATCACAAATCAAATCCTTATTTATCTTTTTTATATTAAATCACAAATCCAGAACTCAGAGGCTTTTGGGTTTAACCGCTCTTATAATACCATTCTTGCAAATTTAAATTGTGTTTGTAAGAAATAAAATATGTCAAATGAGATGTCATTGCGTAGATCTCGAAAAGTTATGTGAAATAAAAAAAGAATTACCTGATTTAGATACCCGAGTCAAAAGTTATGGGAAAATAGGTCATCATTTATTACAAATATAAAATGACACTACTTTCTGCCTTCGAAATTGAGTCTATTAATTTCGCTATATTCAAGAAAAACTATAATAACAATGAAAACACTCTAAAATGTTTCCTATTTAATAAGTTTATAAATTCGAAATTTTAATTCAAATTTTTAATTCTACCACTTCTTGATGCATTGAAATTGGTTAAGTCTATTAATGATATTTATTATTATACCTATAATTTTTTTTGCATGAGTAATTGTTAACCCTATTAATATCCCACTATTGAGCTTATTTAGTAAAAAAATAAAATTATTTTGTGTATAAATAGTGGTTGGTGATCAAAACCCAGAATTCAAATCAAAAGCCTCATAAAACAAATTAGCTAATTACAAAGTCAAACTAAAGGAATTATAGATTAAACAAAAAAATATTTAAAATTATAAATAATGTATAGTTGATTAAACAATAATTTAAATTCGAAATTTAAATAAAAAATAAGAAATGACATATCTTCTATATCTATACGGAAAATCATTCTTTGGCAAGTTGCTGATTGTTGCTCTCTCCTCCAATATCCACATTCATACTACAGACCACTTTAATTTTTTCCACTTTTAGAAACGTTGCAAATTTGAATTTTTATTTGATAAGTGGGAAAAGATTTCATCATTCATTACAAAATATTTCACTTTTCAGATTTGAATTTTGAAATTTGAACTTGATGTGTGGGAAAATAGCTCATCATTTATTATAAATATAAAATGACACTACTTTCTGCCTTGGAAATTGAGTATATTAATTTCGCTACATTCAAGAAAAACTATAATAACAATGAAACCACTCTAAATTATTTCCTATTTAATAAGTTTCTAAATTCAAAATTTTAATTCAAATTTTTAATTCTACCACTTCTTGAAGTATTGAAATTAGTTAAGTCTATTAATGATATTTATTATTATACCTAAAAGTTTTTTGCATGATTAATTGTTAACCCTATTAATATCTCACTATTGAGCTTAATTAGTAAAAAAGTAAAATTATTTTGTGTATAAATAGTGGTTGTTACCCGGTTAATTATGCTTGTTTAATATGTTGTGTTGATGCCTGGTAATTGGAGGGCACCACATTTTTTTTATGAGTTATTTTTTGCGTATGAAAAAACTCCGCCTATGAATGTTCACCTGTCCTAAGCCAGGTAAAGAGGAAGGTTGTGTTAGGCGTAGGGAGCCAGTTTTATAATAGAGCTACTTTTATGAGATAAACCCAAATGATTTTTTGTGTATCAAAACTTTGTGTACCTAGACTCAAAATTCCATTTTTCCTCTACGTAATCATGTGTATTATTGGTGTATGATATGTCATTTTTTTTATTATGCCTAATGAGTTTCAATTTGCAGTATTCCACATTTGAAAATTGTGGTTCAGTTACTTGCAAATATGGAAAGCAGCCAGCTTAGTTCACTGTCCCAAAATCATCCTCTCAAGGTATAATAGCTTTGTCACAGACACTCATGTATATTACCTTCTGATTGAAATGAAAATGGGGGAAATCTAGGTAAAGGAAGCCCATAAGAGAACTTAAAATGGCTCCTTTGGTCGAATTGGTGAAGGCTTGACAGAAAAGTCTTTGTTCTTCAAATGCTTTCTACAATGTTCCTTTCTCCACCAGGGAAAGAAGAAAGGAAGAAACAAAATTTAAAAAGCTTGTGCGTCAGTGAGGTCAACTCTTTGAATTACTTTTGTACTATGCGTGACTGATCATGTTCTATCATTTGCCCTATCAGGAACTTGAACCAGGAAACCAATCTCAAGGGACAGGTTAATGAAATGTATGTTGCTTGGGAATCTCACCTCTCATCAATTCATGCAGAATTTTTAGAAGGTTTGAAACCAAACTGATCATCCTTAATTTCATCGTCCAGATATTTTCCTTCTTGGACTCTTCTTGCAAAATCTTGTTCCCTTTTGCCTCTTGTTCTATTAATCTCATTAATTTAGGAAGAGTTCCCAACTTTTTTCATTATCCTTATCAGCATGATTAGTGGGGTGATCAAAATCATAAGATGTGATTCTTGTATTGTCAATTTCAAAAGAATCACTTTCAAGTATGTATTTGGTCTTAACAGAAAAGAAGAAAGAAAGATTAATGTAGTGATTGTTAGCATATGGGTGTCCTAGAGACAATCTTTTGATTAAATAAAGGACACTAGATGTAGAACTTTGTTTGTCGCAAATAAATGAAAGCACTATTTATTCAGTTTCATATTGTGTCTTATTACTGTTAATATTATATGAAAACTGGATAAACCCCTTGGAATAGAACAGGTATCTCTTGAGTATCTGTGATGAGATCACGATCATGAGGATTCAAGGATATTGCATTCCAAAGCCTCTATTCCTAATTATATGTTCCTAATCTAGAGACACTGAGTTTGGGGATCAGTGATCTCGAGTAAAGACTAGTACGACTTATCTACTTGTATATGGATACAAGGTAAAGACCTCATGAGCTGCAGATATGGAGATATCTTAGCTAAAGTCGTGGGTGGACCTATAAGAGTATAGCTCGCACTGAACAGACCCAAAAAGAGACTCTATGAGGAAATCTCACAGATAGTGTCATTAGAGTAATCCCTTTATGTTTGGGTATGTCTTTCCTTAGACCAGAAGTTATTACCTAGACCGTGTTCTTGAAGGCATGTTTTGATTGTATGCCTTTTCTGCTGATAAACATGGAGACTCATAGGTATACTGTTGGGCGTGTCCTTAAAGGGCACAGGGCTAGGGTAATAAGCTGAAGGAATTCGTCAAATCTCTGTGAGAGATTAGGTTATCTGTAAACCGGAGAAATCGGGATGACATTTACAGGGACTCGCCAATCTATGCATAGTAAAAGAGATCATGAGATGATCTGCCTTTAGAGTCAGTAAATTGAAGATTCCCTATTTCGATAAAGCTTACCCTAAACCGCAGGGGTTGATACATTTCCTTACCCTAGGTTAATGGGAAGATAACCGAGACGGAGGGAAATACATACGATAACCAAATATGTGCAATAGGTTGATCAAGTCATTAATCTGACTAGTTCTGGGGCAACAAAGCATTGCTAGTGCTCTGTGTTGTCATTAATTGGGTTGTGGGCTTGTTGGGCCCAATCCCAGTTATGTCAGAAGCTAAGTTGGACCTAATGGGTCACACACTAACACCGTGTAGTCATGATGGACTAGCTTTAAGGGTATTGGCCCTAATAATGTTATTAGCCCAAGAAGCTGTTTGGAAGCCCACCTAAATGGGTGGGTGGTGCATGGAGTTTAGTAATGGGCTTTAGTCACATTACTAATTAATTTAATTAGTTAAATTAATAATCAAATATTTGAATTTCGAATTTTGAATTTGAAATTTGAATTTTGAAATTTGAATTTAGAATTTGAATTTCGAAATTCGAATTTGGAATTTGAAATTTGAAATTTGAAATTTGAATTTTGAAATTTGATTTTGAATTTGAATTTTGAAATTCGAATTTTGAATTTGAAATTTGAAATTTTGAATTTTGAATTTTGAATTTGAATGTTTGAACGTTTGAATTCAAGTGTTTGAATTCGAATTTGAATTGGTTTTGAAAAGTTGTTTCATAACAAAAGGATAAGACAGGATCTTATTGGAGCATATTCCTTGGATGAAGAAGCATCTTTGGAGGCTCTCCCTTGGCTGTTTGGTGCGCAACTTTTAGGTGATAAGAGTGTTATCTTATCACTTAAAACAAACCTCCATTCAGATTTGGTGGTTGAGGGAATCAGTGGGTGAGTTGATTCAAATTTTGAATGCAACTACTCAATGTATTTGGACCCTTTCTAGGGCTGAATTATGCGCATGAGAACTATATACTATATGATAGTTTATGAATTTAAGTTTAAATTATTTTGAACTTAATTTCATGTGGATAAGATTGGAGGTTGTTGGGAAAGTTAGTTTTGCAACAGCTCCACCTTATCTCACTGTTCTATGCGCAACTTTCAAAGAGATTTGAAAGTTTGTTTTTCATTTTGAATGATTTAATTCCCTCCTCCTCTCCAAGTGTGCGCATATATATGACTTGTTCCTCACCTTAGGGTTTTGTGAAAAACCTAGCCAACTCTCCTCCATCTATGCACCATTCTGTAGGGTAACTCAACACCTTTCCAAACAGAATACCTGACCTCCACCTTCACCATTGTGCGCATAGCAAGCCTCACTGTGGTGTTCATCTGGTGGCTTTCAAGAAGGAGTTCTTGCATCATTGACGAACGGTGATATGGATCACCATTAGAGGTTTGAACCCTTCAAGCCTGACATTGATCTCCCTGACTGATCAGGCCAAAAACAAGGTAACATCATGCTTTAAAGCATGAACCTATGTGTGCATGTATGTTCCGCAGTAAAATTTTTGTTTTACACCTTACATGCATCGGCCTTCAAAGACCAGTTTACTTTCAGTGATGAGGTGAGAGGTAAAGAAACCAGGATAATTTAGAAAATCCATTTATTAATAGCAAATATTGAAAAAGAAACATGTGAACCTGTTTTTTCAAAAAGTCTTCCAAAGCCTTTGGCTGTGCAATAGGATTAGCATTACAAAATTACTTTGAGTGAGAATCTAAGATCTTGGGCAACTTGGTGATCTCCTAATTGTTGAGCTCTGTACTTGGAGAACATCAATAAACCAAGTTAATGTTATGATCCATAGGATGATACAAACGAGCTTTTGAAGCATCGGGCTGATGTTTTTGGATCAAGTGACCGCTATTGATGATAATCATCCTATATATCATGTATGCGTACACATTTTCAGCTTGTGCTTTTGGTTTTTTCATCTTTGATAATGAAACTTTCGCCAAATGTTATGTGCAAAGTGATGCATCTTTTATTGTTTTTATTTAAATCAATTTTCTTTTGTTGCTTCGCTACTAATTCCTGACAAAATAAAAAACCACTTACTGCGGTGGCGACACTTCTATTCCCTAGTCCCTACGACAACACAACATTGTATCTTAATATTTTTATTGTACTTCATCAGTACTAAATTCAACATTAATTGTTATTCTCTTTTGATAAAAGAGATTTTAATGTAGATAGAGAAGGATGAAGGAATACTAAAGTCAACACTAAATTTTCACATTACTGACAAAAGTTAAGACTGAGACACAAAAGCTAGTATCAGATGCAGGCATTTTAACCAGCAAAATGACTTGACAGATAAACAAGGACAAAAGCTACATTGAAGAGTTCAGATATTATTAAAGCTCATGAACATTACTTGTGCAGTACTAATTTATAAATTCATTGTGAACTCATGTAACCGAATGGAAGTACCACATAAAAGTTGGAGACAGAAGTAGCCATTCTTTAATAAAAAAATGTACCATCTAGATCTGTTTCTTGTTCGTGATAAACAATTGCTTATTTACGTATTCCAATTTGTTTCTTTTCCGATTATAATGCTTCTGGAATCCCTGTTTTTGTACATGAAGGTCCAAATTGCAAATTCAGAAATAATGTGAACTACTGTCAGTTGCATTCAAATAGTAAACAGTTTAATTTGATTCTCACAAAAGTCTTTATCCTAATTCTACAAATCCAGGTGGGATTACCTACCAAAATAATGAACATCTCTTTCCTAATCAAACAGTTGAAATGCTAACTTCTAATAATTGTTCTTCTATCTGCATTCTATATTATCAGAGAAAATTCTCAGTGCTCTAGTGCTTTATGGACATTTAAAGTAAAAACTCATTCATTGCCCTAATTGCATTTAGGGAAAAATGTTTATCCTTTTAAATGACACAACTTATATCCTTTCACTCTCACACAGAAGTGGGATCCACACCTTTATTTTTTTGTCAACTCTCTCTCCTCCTTTATCTATCTCTTTCTCTCTCTTAAAATGACACAACTTTACATCTTTTAAAATGACACACACTTTATCCTTGCATTTATGAAGAAGTTGCTAAATAAAAATGGGTGTAAACACAGTTACGTGAGTGTGTGCTTCTATTTTAGGTGGGTGTAGTATGTATTACAGTGAGATGGGTAATACTTCTCTTATGTTGCATAAGAGAAGTATTATCTGTGTCATTTTAAGATAAGAGAGAAAAAAGTTGAAGGTCATAGAAAAAAAATCTTGTGGGACCCATTTAAAAAATGTGAGTGTAGGAGATAATAATTTTTTTTATGTAACATAAGAAAAGTAATTCCCTTCTTCTATATTATAAACTAGCCAGACGCATATCGGAAGGATGAACAAAGGCTTCACCTTCAGCATCAAGCAAAGATCTCTCTTTAAAAAAAAAAAAAAAAAATCTGCTTCAAGAATCTTTAATAAAAAAAAAGTCATTTTTATATTTAACTATTGTTAAGCTACAACCCATTAGTTATCTCACTTTTAGTTTAAAAAATAGAAGATCTAAACAGGCTCTTAATTCAAGTAGTGCTATTTGGGAGAACAATAAGCAGTCATGCTATTTGGGAGAATGATGCATTAAATTAGATTTCAAGTAGTGCTAAAATCCTCCTTGTGGATATTCCTTTTCATCATTTATTTTCAGTGGTGCTATTAACAGCAGAATTGCAAATTCACCCAACTGATGATTTTTGTAATTTTCTAAAAAACAAAATAAAAATCTTTTGACTGTTGCTATGAATGTTTTCAAAAACCACTCTTCTCACGCATTAATAATTTTGTCCCATAAAAGTGTGATAAAACCACTTGTTCGAACTTTGAACAATCAATTCCTCCTCGTAGAATAGTCAAGAAGAAACTGTGTCATTTTAAATAACACAATTTGTGATATGGTATAGGTCTAACTAAATTGAAAAATTTTAAAATAAAGGTACAATTTTATTAAAAAAAAAATTTTATGAAACCTATTATTTTACTTATTTCCTTCCATGTCCTAATTTTTTTGCACTTTTGGTAAAAGGTGCACTGCACCCGGTCTATATTAACTTTTCTCCTGATGTTGGGCTTTACCTATAATGGCTCGAGCTAGCCTGCAAACTTGAAAATGTTATAATTAACTATTGTAATTATTGTTTCTTTTCTTTAAATTTACTTAAATATTATTTTAAAGAAAAATAAATAAATTTTAAATTTTTTAATTAAAATAAATTAATTTTTTTTCCAAATCAATTAAATAAATTGTTTAAAATTAATATTTTTAAACTTTACTTATATAAATAAGTAAAGGAAATATTGATAAAATAATTAGCACATAGCCCATAAGGCCATAACCCGTAGATGGCCCGGTTGGGATAACAATTTGTCAATCCAAACCATATTCGGTTAATATGAATCCGACAGCATTTAAACTAACTTGTAACAGGTTAGTCAAAATGGATTGGGCTTGCCCAATTTAACACCAGTAGTTCCAATAGAGGTATATTGCAACCCCAAACAAATTATACCTGCAATTAAGTATGACAATTTTTGCTTACAAAAAAAAAGTATGACAATTTTTAATATGACCGTTGACACGATACAAACAGACACAAAAAAATTATGTTTGGATCAATTCATTTTCAAATTTGTGTTGTGTTTCGTTTTGGGTTAGCGAAAATTGACCCAAAAAATTTCGTATTGTGTCGCGTCGTAAACAGGTTATTGGTGTTATATCGCATCGTGCTAAACCGCATAATAAGTGATATATTATGAGTTTGTAAGTTATTTGTGTCGTGTCTTATAAACCTGCAAAATAAGCGGGTTGTGTTCGTATTAAAGGTTTAAACCGATTCAAATTCGTAAAATATCTGTATCGATTTCATGTCGTGTCGACTTGAATTGCCATCTCTACGACTATTATATAAATCAATTGGTTCTTTATTCAATTGATGGCTGTCGAATTGAATAGATTGAATCGAATTTATAAAATATGATATTATATATATAATAAGGGAAAAATATTTGTCTTATTTTTTTTGGTAATCAAATATTTATCGTTTTAAATGATGGTTGTTTTAATAAAAACTAGTATTTTAATTTTAAATATAAAATAAAAAAATACAAACTTTTTCCCCATAAATTTTTATGATGTATTTTTTTTATTTAAAAGGACACAATTATTTATCCTTTAAAAAGACAAAACCAAACCCATATAATAATTCAACATTATGAAAAACAATTGACTTTGACGTAGTGGTAATTGTCACTTATCTATCAGGAAGTTTGAGTTTCGATCATTCCATATCAATTGAAAAATTCATTTTTTTTATAAATCAGATATTCTTCACGAGATGCAATGTTATTTGGAGTGGGTTCAAAATTTAAGCTTTAAATCCCTACCGAAGATATTATTAGAGAAGATTGAACATATGTTCTTATTCTTATCTGCTCAACTCCCTTAGTCCCATATATCAATTGAGTTACCATCATTTAATGAAAAATTCATTTTTAAATTCAGTTCAGAATTAGTTCATCTATTTCATTTTCATACCAATTCCCAAACATTACCGATTAGATCGAACCGATCGGTTGTCAGATTTTTTGTGGAAGCAATCTGATCTGATTTTAATGACACTCGTTTGAATTTCCAAATTAACGTTGAAAAAAAAACTTTACCAAACTAATACCCTTCGTATAAGGTTTGTGCATAATTTCTTATAGGAAAAAAATGTTCGACCAATGACATAACTTATATCATTTCATTCTAACAGAAGAGATAGGATCCACATTTTTTGTTGTATCCACTCTGTCTCCTCATTTATCTATCTCTTTCTCTCACTTAAAACGACACAACTTTACATCGTTTTAAAAGACACTCACTTTTTCCTTTCTTATACTATAAAATATAATATCAAATGATCAAGAAACTAAGTAGGTGAGGTGAGAGTATGTGTTTGATCTTTCTCAATATTGTCTTTTTCGGAATCGAATTGGATAATTCCAAAGTGATGAACCATATATATATATATATATATATATATATATATATATATATATATATATATATGAAAAAACATCTATCCTTTTAAAGGATATAAGTTTATATCCTTTTAAATCCTAACCGTTGATTTCCGTCCATCAAGAGTTATAATTTATTTAATTAAAATTATTAATTAATTAATAATAAATTTGGTCCATTTAGTTTGACCCAATAGATTATTACCGTTGATGGACGGAAAATCAACGGTTATGATCTAAAAGGATATAAATTTATCTCCTTTAAAATGATAGATGTTATTCCCATATATATATATATATATATATATATATATATATATATATATATATATATATATGGCAGGATATTCTTACACCAGTGTAAGAGTTAGAAGTCTTACACTCAATCTTGACCATTGATCCACTTGTATCCAGTGGCTCACATTACTAAAAAATTTGAGCCCTTAGATATAAGTAGGATCAACGGACAAGATTGAGAGTGTAACTTACACTGGTGTAAAATGATCCTGACCTATATATATGTATATATATATATATATATATATATATATATATATGGGTAAAATCATTTCTACAGTCGTTTTACGTACAACAACGACAGGTGTATGATTATAATTCCTCATATTTAATGTTTTCATCCTATGTATGGTTATGATTCTCTACATTTAATGCTTTCAAGTATATATATGAGAAGTATTTGATTGCTGCACGTACAGCAAATGTAGAAATACAAATCACTATATATATATATATATATATATATATATATATATATATATATATATATGGGCTTATCATTTCTCAAGCTGCCGGAGATAAAGTTATCTCTGGCTATTAAATCATAACCGTACAAAGATGGATCAATGGTGATAAAGGAAGAGAGAAAAGAGGGGAATCATAACCATTCAAAGGTGAATCAATAAATATAAGGAAATAAATAATCAAAACGACGTAGTTTTGGGTGGCCGGAGATGAATTTATCTCAAGCAGCTTGAGAAATATTTTTCCCTATATATATATATATATAGGAATAATATCTATCATTTTAAAGGATATAAGCTTGTATCCTTTTAGATCCTAACCGTTGATTTCCGTCCATCAACGGTTAGGATATAAAATGATATAAATTTATATCCTTTAAAAGGATAGATGTATATATATATATATATATATATATATATATATATATATATATATATATATATATATATATATGGGGAAGGATCCACTTACCACCAAAAAAGTTTACAACTCTTACAACCAATTTAATCACCGTTGATTTCCGTCAATCTAACGGTTAAAATTTATTGGGAATTAATAAATGTGACACAATAAATGTGATTAATTTTCAATAAATTATAACCGTTAGATTGGCGAAAATCAACAGTTAGAATTTGATGTCAAATTTCAAAGTTTGACACCGGTGTCAATGGATCCTATGCCATATATATATATATATATATATATATATATATATATATATATTGTAGAAGAATTTCCCTCTTCCTTTATTTCTGTTGGACAAAATATATATAATTCGTTATCACTTTTTCTTTTTCAATCTAACCATCGGAAATATGTCTAGACTTCTAGAGAAATTGATACTTATCCAAACGAAGCATACTTGAAAATAACAAGACTAACGTTTCAATTTCTAACTATACCATGTATCTCAATTTAGCTATTCAATAATTGGATTTACATTTTTATTCATTGAACTCTTGTTTAGTATATAAAAGTGTGATTTTACATAAAAAATTATGTTTGCTTTTACTTAGTTAAAATTTACTTTTAAAAGTAACTAAAAATAAAAATAATAATATAACTTTTTGCACTACGTTGATAATTTTATATTAAGTTTTATTATAAATTTACTTTTAAGATAAAAGACACTTCAATTTAAATTAACTAAAATTAATTTTGTAAACTTAAGAGCAGTCAAATTACAAATTACAAATTACAAATACTCACCTAAACACTCACTTACTACATTATTTTCCAAATTTGGTATTTTGTTATAACAAATAGTTCTTTTTATTATATATAAAAATAAATTAAAGTTTGTCATTTTGTAGGAGATAAAATTATCTCCTATACACACATAAATATATGTGGAATTCTTTTTTTCCCTTTCTCGCTCCTTTTCTTATATAGCCCCATATGGATCTAGCATACTTTAGAGTTTAGAAGATAATTTTATCTTATAATATGGAAACTTGAAACCAATATAAAAAGGGTTTTACTTCTCTCATGTAGTATGATAAGAGTTATCTTATGTTATGAGATAAATAAACTTTTTAAAAAAAGACACGTCTTTTTATGTGAGTGTAACAT